>CM031711.1:4437500-4550000 GCA_018466805.1 Hippocampus abdominalis
GGACAATGGTAACATTGTGTGGGGGCGTGGCTTCTGGATTTGTATCATTTACAGTAGATGTAGTGCTAAAAATAGAGACACCGCTGCCATGCTGCAACTTATTTTGCCCGGTTGGACCTGCACTGGAAAGAGAGGATTGCTAGCAGAACAGTGATGAAAACCTCAAAACACCGATGCGGCTGTTTTTAGTTCACCCCCACCCCCCCCCCACACCCGCGCCCCTACAGCTGCTAATCGTTGCACATCGACCACATGGAGTTGAGGGGAGCATTCAGATTGATAGCTGATCAATAGATCCACCCCGCATCGGCCCGCATTGACGTGAGAAAGAGTGGTTAGACCACCCTTCCTGCACATTTTTGTGTGTGACTGTAAGTAGTTTTTGAATGCGCATGCAATCATCCAGAAGATAAGAAGCTGAGTGCATGTAGTAGCGATTACAAACATCTCTGTAGGGATATTTTGGCCCACTTTTCCATGCCGAATTGCTTCATTTCAGCAACACCGGAGGGGTTTTCGAGAATGAAGAGCCTTTTAAACGTCAGGTCACAATATTTTAATCAGATTGCTCGTCCAGACTTCACCGCGGCCATTCCAAAAACCTTCACCTTGTTTTTGCTTTGCATTCTGAAGTTGATTTGTTGGCGTGTTTTGGATCGTTGTCATGCTGCAGAAACCAAGTGGCCAATAATTCTTTCTCACAAAAGGCAGAATGTCATTAATCACAGCAAGTGGTCCAGGTCCAGAATTAAGCAAAGCAAACCCCAGACCATCACTTGACCACTATGATGTTTGACTGTTGGTATGAAATTCTTTTACTGAAATCCAGTGTTACATTTATACCAGCTCGAACAAGACATATACTTTCCAGTCCATACAAAGGTCATAAGAATTTGAATAATAATAATAATAATATAATAATAAGATGACTTAATATAATAATATAATATAATAATATATTAATAAGATGGATGATTGATGTCAATTTAATTATCTGTTATTCTTATCTGTTCTTGAATTTCTTTTTATTGTGCCATTTTGTTGCATCTTTAAACTGACACGTTCTATTTAAGTGACATCTTGATTGAATAATCACTGAAATTGAAATCAATGATCCTAAAAGTTTGATTCACCACAGTTTAACACCTGTACATGATTTAACATGTGGGGCAAGAACTTTTTTTTTTCACACAGGGCCAGGTAGCTTTGAATCGTTTATTTCACTTAATTCATAAAATGAAATCACCATTTCAAAATTTGCTGAAAACATTTTTTTTGTTTTTTTTTTGCATGAGGATCTGTCCAAGGTGCTGATGTTTTTCTTTTGTCTCGCTGTAATTTTATCAGGATAAGGACAATACGGGACTTATTAATTTGTAGTTTCACTCCCTAACACACACGCGCACACACACACACACACACACACACACACACACACATAAAGAGAGAGAGAGAAAATACAAACCTCACAATGCAATACAGTATTGTGAGCAATGTGGTCACGTGGCCGGGACTGCCCAATAGCAGAGGATGTGATCTCAGCAACCCCACCCCCCACCCCCACTCCCCACCCCTTTGCCGGCAGCAAGTTGCCCGGTGACAATGCCGGTACTCATCATATATAAGGTGCACAGAAAGAAGGTTGCAGTCGCTGTGGAAGCCATCCACCCCTCACACCTGCACCCACACGCATACATCCACTCCCCGTCGCCTTCCCCCCCCCACTCACAGCCACATACTGTAGAGCACAGCCACAGAGCCAGTTTTCTCTAATAAGTTCCCGCACACTTGGCCGGGATGGATGCCATAGGGAGCCCCTTTCGGAGAGTTACGGACAGCAGGGCGAGCGGTTACGGCTACAGCCGCTCCGTAGGCGGCCCCTCCGCCGGCGGATACCGCTCCCAGACGTGGTCGCGGACCAGCCCGGCTTCAGGCGTGAGCGTGTCGTACAAGAGGGGCGCCAACAAGCCCCGCTTGGACACCTTCGAGCTGAACCAAAGTTCCCTCCTGAGCGCGGAATCCTCCCGTCGCTCCAACGAGAAGGAGCAACTCCAAGGGCTCAACGACCGCTTCGCCGTGTACATCGATAAGGTGCACTACCTGGAGCAGCAGAACAAGCAGATCGAGGACGAGATCCAGGCCCTGAGGCAACAGCAGGTGTCCCGCTCGCAGCTGGGTGACCTGTTCGACCAGGAGCTGCAGGAGCTGCGCGCCACACTGGAGCAGATCCACCGCGACAAGGCACATATTCAGCTCGATAGCGACCACCTGGAGGACGACATTCAGAGGCTTAGGGAACGCCTGGACGAGGAAGCCCGCATCCGGGAGGACACCGAGGCCATTATTCGCATTCTGAAGAAAGAGGCCGGAGACTCGGACATGCTCAAATCCGAGCTGGAAAAGAAAGTGCAATCGTTGATGGACGAGATCGCTTTCATCCGCAACAACCACGAAGAGGAAGTGAACGAGCTTCTGGGCCACATCCAGGCGGCACAGGTGACCGTGGAGAGGAGGGACCCGCACCGGGCCGACATCACGGAGGCTCTGCGCGAGATCCGCAGCGAGCTGGAGGGCCACTCGGACAAGAACCTGGAGCAAGTGGAGAGCTGGTTCATGTGCCACTACGCCAAGTTGAACGAGGCGTCCGAGCAAAACAAAGACGCCATCAAGAGCGCTCGCGACGAGATCGGCGATTACCGGCGCCAGCTGCAGTCCAAGACTGTGGAGTTGGAGTCGGTGCGCGGCACCAGGGAATCCCTGGAGAGGCAGCTGGGTGACATCGAGGACCGCCACAACAGCGACCTTGCCAGCATGCAGGTAATGTAAGCACCGCGACGTGCGTTTCCACAAAACGCAACTCCTCTAAAATAACGCGCGCCTTGAGCGCACTTATGCCTGCGCACAAATTCATTCGTCGCATCCACTTGAAAACGATTTAGTCCTTGTGTTTACTGTGACGGGTAAATAATATTCCCCCCGTGTACAACACTTGTGTAATTTTATTCCATTCTTGTCATTTAAAAAAAAAAAAAGGAAATTATAAATAGATGAATGCCTGAAGGAACGTTTCATATTGTTTGCATTTTCTTTCCTCGTCAGGAGCAGTGACTCCGTTTAAAGTCTCGCGAAAGAGTTAAAAGGAAGGACTGCAACAGAATCAAAATCTCGGCCTCACTCTCGCGCTGGAATTTTTTTTGCTGAGTAAGAATCATGGCGCAATGTCCTCACTGGCCACGTCCTTGCGTCACACCACCTCTCCACCAGGGCGGGGTGCATATATTGAAAAGAAGAGACATTGGGAGTATTGAAATATCTGCGTCAGAATATATTAAAGTGTCAACTGCAGAGACAAAATGTCAAAGTCACGTTTTTCCATTCTTTCTCTAATCCTGAAACGGAAGCATACAATTTTCCATGAAATATGTTTTCCAGGAGACCATCCACCAGCTGGACAATGAGCTCAAGAGCACCAAATGGGAGATGGCGCGTCATTTACGCGAGTACCAGGATCTGCTCAATGTCAAGATGGCCCTGGACATTGAGATCGCTGCATACAGGTGAAATCTTCGCGGCTGCACGTTTAGCACATTTGAAGTGAGAAAAGGCAGTCACAACATGTTTGTTACGTCAAAAACTCATTTGAAAATTGCAATCGACTCGCAACTAGTCCTGGTGGTACTCCAAAATTTGCCTCTATTCAGCTGGGGTATATGGTACAACTCACCCGGGATTCAAACAAAAAATGGCAAATTAATCTAAATTTTAGGAGGAATAACACTACAACAAAATCCAATATGCAAACACATATATTTCCTCATAATGGAACTAAGGGTGTTTATTTACTCAACTGCAGAGAGTACCAGGCATTTTTTTTAGCAACAAGGCATTATAATAAAAAGAGATTTTTTTTTTAAGTAACTCAGTGAGCTGGAGCCTTTCCAAATTTAGAGACTTTAGGTAAATATCGGGGAGACCACACAAACTCAATCAACGATGAGTTAAAATGATGCACAACGTGCTATGAGCTACATCAATTCAGATCAAGACGACTGTTGCACCTTGTAGCTGCAATAAAGCTCACATTCATCCATTTTGCAGCCTAAAAATTATTCATGCTGAACTCCGAACTTTTTGACGTTATATTTGTTACACTATTTGGAAAATCATTATTTTAACCCTTTCATGCACCTTGTAACCCGATAACATGATAAGCTGTCCACTGTACAGTGAAACTCCTCTACAACGAAATCATGTTTGCAGCAAGAAATTTTTCACAGCAGGGGTTTTTTCACTGTAGCAAATGTGAAACAGTAAAGTGGGCATGGTGTTAATGCATGAAGATTTTTTCACACTAGGGGGTATTTTCACCCATGTACATTTCGTTGTAGAGGAGTTTCACTGTAGTAACCGCTGTCCCTCAAAGGATGAATAAACAATTGTTGCAAAATGTGACAAAGTTAAATAAAGTAATGCGGTCGCATAATTATTCGATTTCGAGGCTCAGAACTATAAATTAAGGATTTTAAAGAGTGGGGGGGAGTAATCCGAGAAGCTTTTTGGTAAAATTTTATTTTGTATAAATGCAGTGCTCACTGATATGTGAACCCAACTGTATGTAATGTACATGGAAACTAATACCAGACATGAGTGTTTATTATTTTGTGCATATAATCCGCTAATGAGTAGGTAAAATATTTCTGCCGGCAAGGTGTAATCAATTGAAAAAGAAGTGGATGCACTTGGCTGCAATGCAACAGAGGCACTGTTGATTCAGTCTCAATTAATTAGTCTTGAGATTATAATGATTCTCACATCGTCAATGAAAGACAATTAGACAAATGGTAATCCTTGTAACGTACTCAACTCACAATCCCGACAGGAAACTCCTGGAGGGCGAGGAGACCCACTTCAGCACCTTCACCCATCGGCCAGCCGTGTCATCCACCAGAATCTCAATTTCCAAATCAGAACCTCCCAGGATGAAGGTGCAACACAAGTTTGTGGAGGAGATCATCGAGGAGACCAGGGTGGAGGATGACAAGTCTGACATGGAAGACGCCCTGGATCAAATAGCCCAGAAGCTCTCGGCCACACTCGAAGGCAGCGGAGGCGACGAGGACGAAGAGGAAGGTGAAGAGGACGGCGAGGTGGAGGAGGAGGAAGTCGTAGCCGCAACTGGTGCTAACGTTAGTTTGAAGGCGCCGGCGAAAGAGGAAGAGGGCGATGATGAAGAGGATGGGGAGGAGGAAGAAGAGGCAGGGGAAGGTGATGAGGAGCAAAATGAAGAAGATGAGGATGAGGACAATAAAGAAGAGGAGGAGGCAGGCGATGAGGAGGAGGTAGTAGAGGAAACTGTCCTGTGCTCCAAATCTCAAGAGTCCAAGACCATTCCTGGGAAAGTGAAGGCCGGAGAGGAGGAAGAAGCCAGTGAGGAGGAAGCTGATGCCACTGACGATGAAGACAAAGCATCCAAAGATGGAGACGATGAGGAAGAAAAGGCAGATGCAGATGAGGGGAAAAAAGAGAATGAGAAGGTTGCAAGTGAAGACATTGTGACAGAAACAATTGTAGCCAAAGTACAGGTTCAGAAAACAGAAGCTGCAAAACCTGAAGCCAAAAAGGAAGAACTGAAAAAACCAGATTCTCTTAAACCAGAATCTCCAAAAGGTGGTTCCCCAAAGTCTGAATCCCCAAAATCTGAATCTCCAAAAGCTGCTTCCCCAAAATCTGAATCTCCAAAAGCTGCTTCCCCAAAATCTGAATCCCCAAAAGCTGCTTCCCCAAAATCTGAATCCCCAAAAGCTGCTTCCCCAAAATCTGAATCCCCAAAAGCTGCTTCCCCAAAATCTGAATCCCCAAAAGCTGCTTCCCCAAAATCTGAATCCCCAAAAGCTGGCTCCCCCAAAACAGAATCCCCCAAAGCTACTTCCCCTAAGACAGAATCTCCAAAAGCTGGTTCCCCCAAGACAGAATCCCCAAAGCCCGGTTCTCCCAAGTCAGAATCACCAAAAGCAGAGTCCCCTAAATCAGAATCTCCCAAGCCTGGATCCCCCAAAGAAACCTCTCCGAAAACTACTCCCCCAAAAGCAGAATCCCCAAAACCGGAAGCTACCAAGCCTGCATCCCTGACAAAAGACTCACCGAAGGCTGGCTCCCCTAAAGCCGAGTCCCCTAAATCAGAATTCCCCAAACTCGTTTCCCCCAAAGAAGGCTCACCGAAGGCTGGCTCCCCAAAAGAGGAGTCCCCTAAATCTGAATCTCCCAAGCCCGGATCCCCCAAGGAAGACTCACCAAAGGCTGGCTCCCCAAACGCAGAGTCCCCTCAATCTGAATCAGCAAAACCGGACTCACCAAAGACCGAATCGACTAAACCTGATACATCCAAACCTGCCGAAGACCTAAAGAGTGACACCACAGACGACAAGAAGACGAAAGACGCCGCCATGAATGGTGACCTGGACAAGAGCAGCCCCAAGGAAGAAAAGCGGGGCGAGGGGACCGACGTGATCATCAACGGTGTGGACGAGAGCCCCGTCAATGACGACGGCAACAAAAAGGTGGTGATCACCAAAACGGTAGAGACCATCACCACGGGGGGCGACGGCTTGCAGCAGGTCACTAAATCCGTCACGGTTACCGAGACGTTGAAGGAAGTTGAGGATGTCCTGCAGGAGAAGTTCGTCTCCACCATCAAGACGGAGAAGCACTCCAGCCAGTCCATCAAGCAGGTGACGGAAGGCGATTGAGGAGGCGGGCTCAACGTGGACGGACGGCGGCAGTCAGCGTGACGAACAAGCAATGAAGCAGAACTAACATAAAGAGAACACCATACAGCTAGAGCGACTTAATAAAACATACACAAACCTTAGAGAGAAGCCAAACGCTACAAATGTTAGAAGTGCATGTTTGCAGACGCAGCGGGGGCGAGCCATCGAGACATTTTTTCTTTTTCTGTTCCTGCCGCAGTTCAACTGATGGGATTGCGGTTTTCGGGGGTGGGTGGGGCTTTGCATGCTATAGCTCAGGGGCCGGGACGGAGGGCGCTTTCCTCTCCTATGTATGTATGGTCAAGAGAGAAGATAATGTATGCTTGAAGACTCACTATTATGGGCTGATTTTTTTTTTTTTGGAGCATAAGTAAATGAGGGAAGGATGATGTAGGTGGGGAGTGGGGCAGAGGGGGTTGGGGGGGGGGCTCCTCTGCACGCACGCATATGCCGTGCTGAAGTAGCCTTATTCCTAACGTGAACATAGCAACTCAGCCAAAAAAGAATCTGCAAAGCTGCCGCGGCGAATGACAACAGGACGCTCAACCGACCACATCGGGTTCCCAACGAAGCCGGACAAAGTGCTAGCCTTAAAACATGCTTTTGAATCTGCAAATGCAGAAAAATACTGTGCTCGTGCTTCGGGTCTTGCATTCTTGTGTATGCATAGGAACCTGAATTGAAATGAAAGATGAGGTGCTACTCGTTTGCAGTCCCATGACCTTACTCATCACCGACGATTTCCCAGCCGCATTTGCTCAATAAACGTCATCATGAAGTTAAACGCCACCTTTTCCTGTCTTTTTTTTTGTACCGCTGTGTCAGCATTGTAACAAACATTGAACAGAACAAAAGATTATTTTGCTAGGACAGCTAAAGCAGGGGTGTCAAACATACATCCCGCGGGCCGGAACCAGCCCCCAAGAAGGTTCAATCTGGCCCGCAGGATAATTTAAAAGGCGAAAAAAAAATGCATAAAAGACACGGAATGAATATTTTTAATAAGGTGCAGTTCATGTAGTATCCACTGGGGAACACACCGTTTTGATCAGAAAAGAAGACAACAGCAGCCTCAGTCTGTCACTGAAACAGACTCAACACAGCAGATGCTATCAAGGACATGTAAATACTTTATTCTTTACACATTTAATAGCATTCGCCTTAGTTTGTAAGATGTAGGCAGGGATTAAATTGAGATTTTATATGCACATGTGTAAATAGTTTAAAAATTCCTTTCTTTTTGAATCTCGTTTAATTTTAAAGTCCATGACTATATTTTTCAATACCAATTACTTGTTAAAGTTTTGTGCCTTTGTACAATCGGTGGGATCAGTTGCAATGCATATATATGTGAATGATAAAAGTAAATTTGTCTAAGGAAATCTAAGGGGCTTTATGAAGGAAAGACATATTATTTTGGTTATTTAGAGCAGAGTATGGTATCATTTTAATGGTCCGGCCCACTTGACATCTACTGAGGCCGTATGTGGCCCACAATGTGAATCGAGTTTGACACCCCTGAGCTAAAGTATATTTGGGGTTTATCAGAAGCACTTTAAATGATGGCAGGTGCTGAAATTGTAATATGCAAACACATTGAAGTGAAATACAACTGAACTGTAGGCACATTTTGAAAATCACTTCAAAAGATGAAAAGGTTGAGGAAACAGCACCTCACGTGTCATGACCAGCCTATTTTTTCCTTTCTTTCTCAACGTGTTCGGGTTTTTTTTTTTGCCTGCATGTGCTATCGCTACAACTATTGCGCAATATGTTTTCAGCATGCCTCTTTTCCCCCCTATATAAATGATTTCGTTTTTCTTAATAGTGGTCGCAAACACAAGAAGGATTTTATTGCAATAACCACAAGAAGGTGCACTGCCCCCCCCCTTCTCACCTCTTTTTGCTTCTCTTCACTTCCGTGCTCCTCTTTCATGACCTTGTTTGTCCTTCAGCACCTCTTCATCCCTGGACGAGTGGGACGAGGGGACGGCCTCTGTTTACTGGGTGTGGCTGCAACGGGACGATGGTGACTTTGATTCCAAAGAATGCCATTGTTCATTGTAATTGGCAGCTATGACTTTAAAAAAAAGAAGAAAAAAAAACGTTCACCCGTTGCTGAACCTAACCCTTAATTTATAAATATTACGAAATGTATTCCATATTATTCTTATCATGAAAACCTGACACGCTAGAGGATAATGAGGGCACATTTGGAATCAGTGCAAAAATTCCTCTGGAAAAGTTTACTTGCCTCTCTGATTTTAAAAAATGTAGTAAAAAAAAAAGACCCACCATACTTTTTTTGCATCACCTGCATCCTGCATTCTCAATTTCCAGAGCCATCACGACAGTGGGATGGTCCTGTTATTATTCCTTCAGGTGGTGCCGTTTCCTGTCTGGTCCAGACCAGATGCCCCTCTGACATTTGCAGTGGCCTCCTAAATTGAATTGGAAAAAAATCACACACACGAACAACATTGCCAGGACGTACAAGTCGACATGGAGCATTTCAATTGTAAACGTGGCGATGCAGCTATCTTTGATGTGTGCTTCTCAACGAGTTCGTGCACTTGATTCGCCTGCAGTCAACGATGACTCTGCATTCAGCAGCCTGCAGCAAGCAGGGCAGGAGCAGCCTGCGGCACTCTCCCGGTACTTTCATCCTTTGTGCTTTTTCTGCCCTCTCCCTCTAACTCAGTCAGCAACTAATCCTCACATAGATCCTGCAAGGTACCATCGTGGGTTTTTTGTTTGTTCTTTTATCCTGGATGTACTCTCGATTACATCAAAGCAGGGTATACGCATGCAGATTCTTAACATCTCAATTTTATTTATTTATTTATTTATTTTCGCGAAGGTGAAAGACAGCAGATACAAAATGTGCATCGCATTTGGCGTAGACCACTAAAAATACAACTGGTCATAATATAGGATTCAGTTTGACACCCAAGGAAAAACGTATAAATAAGGCGCTTCAAATCATCAGTTAGTGCACAAACTGAGCTATGATGATTGTCGTTGTAATGTTACGAGCTGCAGTTTTGCATCAATATCATATCTCTAAACGAGACAACCGAAATAATATGGAAGACCTTTCACTGCAATGCAGCAAATGTACACCGCTGCAAACTACAAAAGTGTCATTCACGTGGCTGAATGTATACTTCTCGAACAGTGTCAAAGCTTAGCATAAACTATCCTCGCAAGAACATGAGCAATTTTATTTCAGAATATGTGATTGCGATCTTGTATCGCTTGCATATGAGACGTGAATGAAGCATCCGGTTCGATGCCATGACACGTTTCCGCAACATTCTGCATCTCTCTACGTTTCAAAGTACCATATTGGCCCGAATATAAGACGGCCCTGATTATAAGACGAGCCCCTCTTTTTCAAGACTCAAGTTTGAAAAAAGACTTAGTTTTTATACAGAAATTACAGTACATCTGAAACAAATGATTATAACAATATATTTGAGAGAAAAAGCATGTTATTTTGCCTCATTCAAATCTAAAGTGCAATTACATTCGTAAATGAATGGCTTCTGGTTTTTGAAATGTAAATTGCATCATAACTTCTTCTCAGCTGCCGGTTAACCTGGCCGATCTTCGACCCACTTTTCTCCAGATTGTCGCTACGTTTCTCCATTTTCTGTTATCTCTTCTATTATTTTCTTCTCTTTTCCTTCTTTATTTTTCTTCTTCTTGCTACCGCTATTTTTATTTGTATTCTTTGTGGCAGGCGTTCACTTTGACCTGGAGAGTCAAGTTCAGCATTCGCTTCAACGATTATCTGGCGCCATCTAGCGTCGCGAATGGGTATAACGTCTAGACCCCGAATATAAGACGACCCCCACTTTTTCAGTCTTATTTCAATGCAAAAAACACCGTCTTATATTCGGGCCAATATGGTATGCGTCGTGTCATCCACGGAATCCCAACTTTATACACGCTCTGTCCTGCACGCTGAAACTTTACACTGTAACTTAACAGGATCCGTTGCAGCCCAAAGGTGACCTAATATCTCAGCAATCTCGGTCACTTTTCACCAGAGTTAAACAATCTGAAGCCAAGAGCGTCATGTCCGATCTTTACACTTTTGTTCAGCAGACCTCATTCTAAAAGTCATGTTGCTATTTTGGCTCAATGGCTAACCTTTGGCCTTCCTAAGCAGCACATTGACGCGTCTACTCCTATTGGCTGAGTGGGTGTGTCCATCGCGGTAGGGAAAAGTCTCCCACAGGTGGAACATGAAGGGGGCTTGCCAGTCACTTGAGGCCTGCCCTCGCGCTGCTATAAAAGCAAAGTGGAATGTCAGGCGGGCCTCACTTTGGGTCAGCCAGAGTGCGTGCACAACTTAGAAGGACTGAGGGTCACGTCAAGTCGCTCCGAACATGGCCGCTGTTCATCGCCTGGTGATCGTCCGCCACGGGGAGAGCGCCTGGAACCAGGAGAACCGCTTCTGCGGCTGGTTCGACGCCGATCTCAGCGAGAAGGGCGTGGAGGAGGCGACGCGAGGAGCCAAGGCAATCAAAGATGCCGGCATGAAGTTCGACATCTGCTACACCTCTGTGCTCAAACGTGCAGTCAAGACCTTGTGGACCATCATGGAGGGCACGGACCAGATGTGGCTGCCCGTGATCCGTACGTGGCGCCTCAATGAGCGCCACTACGGGGGGCTCACCGGTCTCAACAAGGCCGAGACAGCCGCCAAACACGGCGAGGAGCAGGTGAAGATCTGGCGTCGTTCCTTCGACATCCCACCTCCACCCATGGATAAGGACCACCCTTACCACTCCATCATCAGCGAGGTGAGCCAATAGACAATTCAAGTTCTAAATTAGGTGCTTGCTTAAAATGTGCGCTAAATCGTGGCGCGCCGTGGACTCGAACTCCAGTCCAGACGCTACAAGAACCTGAAGCCTGGCGAGCTGCCGACGTGCGAGTCGCTGAAGGACACCATCGCCCGTGCGCTGCCTTTCTGGAACGACGTCATCGTGCCTGAAATCAAAGCCGGGAAAAATGTTATCATCGCGGCCCATGGCAACAGCCTGCGGGGAATCGTCAAGCACCTTGAAGGTGAGCACAAAAGAAATTGACGGTTATGTCAAAGAGTCTTGCGCCATCATGGATAAAGTCATTCTGGCAAACGCACTCACAGAAACAAGGACACAAAAAGACAGTCACTCTCTCATACACACACACACACACACACACACACACACACACACACACACACACACGGAGTATATAAATAGCAGCCATGGGCTCTGGGGACAAGAGAGGGGGTCACAAGCCTGGTTCCCATTACAGTCATGACCTTTATCTCGAAAGGTTTTCAGGAGCGGTTGGACAGACTTACACATGCGGAAAGCTACAACGGTAAATGAAAAGTAGTTTAATACGGAAGAAAATAAGGGACAGGAAGAGTCCATTTATGTCCTTCAAGGCACAAGCATTGTTAAAGTACATTTGAAGTCGAAATAGGATTGGACTTTGTCTTCCTGCTAACTATTTCTAGTATTTAACCCCCCATGCAGTAATTATCCCAAAATTGGACATTTCGGACACTTTGAACGATTTTGGACTGTTGGACAAATGGACACCACAGACAAAACAGTGAAAAATTACTCCACGAAGCTGAAATTTTGCATAGGATGTATATCTATGTCTTGGCCAATTCCCACTAAACATTTTGAGGGGTTGAAAGTGAAAAAAAATTAAAAGTGCAAAAAGTTGTTGCACATTGGAAGAGGGACATTTTTGGGACAATCCTCGAGGACGTAATACCCTTCATGCAACCGCTTAAAAATACTGCATGAGGGTTAAAGTGGCAGAATTAACTCTTATAAATCGTCGGATTGACAATTAGTCCGATAACTTCCATCCAGCCATTTTGCAAAGCGCTTGTCCTCATGAGGGTCACGGGTGAGCTGGAGCCTGTGTCAGCTGACTCTGGGCAAGTGGCGGGGTACACCCTGGACTTGTTGCCAGCCCATAACTATTTCAACTCACATTCACACCTATGGACAATTTCGAGAACCTAGCATGCAAGCGAAAGCCACACCAAAAAAACAACTTTGGTTTAAAATAAATAAACATAGATAACTTTGCGCTTTTATAGAATGTTTTTAAGTGTCAAACCCCAATCTTAAATTCTTATGCCATTTTTCACTTTTCCGCTTTCCGACAAGCTAAAGTGTACTGTAAAAGAGCGCCTTCCAGATACATTTACTTCTACTGAGTGACTCCTAATGAGTGCAATAGGCTCCCGAACACACAATTACATTAAAAGATCTTTGTATGGAAATTACTGTCGACTGTGCGCAACGCATATTTTGATGACACTCACTTGACCCAGTATGTGCGTTTTCTCAGGTATGTCCGACGCCGCCATCATGGAGCTCAACCTTCCCACGGGAATTCCCATCGTGTACGAGCTGGATGCTAACCTGAAGCCCGTGAAGCCCATGTCCTTCTTGGGCGACGAGGAGACTGTGAGGAAGGCCATGGAGGCCGTGGCTGCCCAGGGCAAAGTGAAGAAGTGAGATCTTTGCTCCCATTTGAACATCCATCCCTCTTTGTGGTCCATTCCAACATGGGGACACTTGGGGTCTTGTTCAGGACGACCTGTCAACTTGGGCAAACAAACAGGCCTATAATATACACGACCATCCCAAGCCGTGCACATCCCTCAATTGTTTTAAGTTGTCACCACCAATAAAGAAACAAAGTTTTATACAGAATTTTCTTTTTTGTTTGGTTCATTTTGAAAGTCCAATGCAATTAAATGCCTCTTTTCGGGTTATATTCTTCCAATTACATCATCCACCTCATATTTTGCTTCATTTGCTCCCCATTTAGTAATGGGAGCCTTCAGCAAACTGCTGTGAAATCATAGCCAGGGCGCTTTGAGATGAGAAGGGAGAGGAGTCATTCGGTTCAACCTGGCAGCATTCCCACGATGCAGGGACAAGGCCGATCGCTGCCGTGAAACTGAGTTACTGCACTGCTGGGCTTACATCAAGGAGCGGAGGCAGACAAGTGAATGGCTGGACACGGCGGAACTAATGTAACGGGACACTGCAAATAGAATAATCATTTCACTCTTGGTGGGACGATATCTCCTGTATTACGAGATGAAAGTTTCAGGCAACGACACGCTCAAGAAAGCAAGTGCTTTATTTGTTTCCCCGCAATAAAAGAAGGACATGCATTCCGTCATGACTGAAATTAAAACGTAAGAAGTCACAAACGGTATTAGGAGCTGATTTGTAGACCTGAATGACAGGCTATATTATTATATTTAAGGACCACAGGGCGTTGCAAAAAAAACGCTTGCGGAAAGTGAAGTGACCTTGCCTCGCTGTGCTTGTGTTCTTCCGCCGCCTACTGGCCAGTCAGTGGTATCACAGACCCCCAGGTTGATTTTTCTTTGCAGCTTGCGAGTCTCCCAGCGCATAAATCCACATCCTATCTAAAATTTGACCTTGTTGGAGGTCATTGGTCTCCAACGGCTCTTGTTTTGAAATGGGAAAGGAGTGTTTTGTATTCTTTAGAAGAAAAAAAAAAAACCTTGGCCTTAACCACCTTGATTCATGCGTCTTTCAATATGACTACGGTGACTATTTATTTTCAAAAGGAGTATTTTGACTGGTGCAGTTGACAGTGTGAGCCATGGCGCGGTCAGGGTTCAGTCAGCATTATTTCTGTCGTTGTGGTTTTGGTCTGAGATGCTTGGACCTGTGACTGTTTTGGCTTCCCTTTTCCTCCTGAAGGACTTGAAGAATTTCGGCAGGGACACTATCTTGTAAGGGTTCTTCTTGTACGTCACTGCTTTGTGCGTCTCTTCTCGCGACTCTTCCACATATTCTGCGGCACTCGCCACATTCTTTTCTATGCTGTTCACCAACTCCCCCTGGTGGAAGGTAAAAAAAAAATACAACTAACGGCTTAAACCTTTGAACGTCCATGATTCTTTTGAGATCCTCTCGCAAGAGAGAAGCAGTTTATGATGTCCGTCGCACCTGACTCTCCAGAAGCATGGCGGTGTCAGCCAGGATGTCGTGCAGCTGTCGGATGCTTGCCTCCAGGTGAATTATGTCCTCGTGACGAGACTTGATCTCGCTCAGGGCCTTGCTCGAGAGAGAAGCGCCAGAGTCGACGACCTGGAAAGCAAGAAGAGAGCAACGTTTTCGTTTTTTAACCTTTCATCCTCTTGACATTTGATATAGTAACGTCTCAGATGCTCCAAGTGTGCAGCTCACATCAGATATGAAGATGGTCACGCTGTGGCAGTTCAGCATCTCCTCCAACTCCTCATCTGTGGTCACTTTGTCCACTGCGCAGGAGACAAAAAACACATTAAACTCATTTATTGTTGCCTAGAAACGTCATAAAATGGCAGCAAAGCACTCCCGTCGTAAACACGGCGATGGCCTGAATGAATTAAGCGATGTCCCTCACTTCCACTTAGTGGGTTGGCACCCAGATGCCAAAGCAATACTTTTTTTATACGACGCTAGACTTTGGCCTGAAAAATGAATCGGTAAGATTTTCAGTGAATAACAAAGAGTAGGTTCCCGACGAAAATTTGAAAACCATTCAAAAACAAAGAAGACATGTCCCACGCTCACCAATCTGCAGTTGTCTCTGAATACGGGCTTTGCATTTCTCTCTGAAGGTCACTTGTGCGTTGTGGTGACTCGTCATGAGCTCGGCAAAGCAGCGAGTCAGGTGTGCATGCTGGCATCAAGGACGAGAGCAGTTAAGAGGACGTAACTGGGTTGGGAGGGCTCACCAAAGCGCATCACCTGTTGTCCATTGTTGCTCGTGACTTTAATCGTGCACCTGGTTCACGTGCGATCAATACATCAATTATAAAAAAAAGAACCTGATTGCTGTTCATGCGTTGCATCACGGAGGCACCGTTGCCGCTGCAGTCCGCTGGGAAATCATCTTGCAATGCTGAGAGAAACATATTCATTTTGTAACTTTGGCTGGTTTCAATTTGTAACATTCACAAAGTCGCGGTGCTTTGCAGGGTACGGAGAAACGACGGGCTACTTTCGGTGTGACAGACTCGTTTTCCTTGTCTGGCTGCACTATTTGCAAAACAAATATTGGCTCATTTAATATCGGAACCAAGAATATGAGCAAGTGCAAAGCAACGTTGGTCACCGTCGTAAACAATGACGGCCTTGCAAGCGCATACGCATTTTTGAACAAACGGCCCATTTGCTGCATCACGTAAGGCCATGACGCAACGAGTATATTTACTAATAATGTGAATCCTGAGTGTTAGCATTGTAGCATTCATCATATCCCACCCTTAGAAATCTACAGGTGCATCTCAAATGAGAATGTTTTCAAACATTTTATTCATTCCGGGACACTACACAGCCTGGAATATTTAATTTTATTTCCTTTTTTTAAGACTGATTTTTTTTTTTACAATTACGATGATTATCATTTACAGCAAAGGAAAGCATAAAATTCCCCATCCCAAGAGAAAATTTGTTTATTTTTTTAACCCTGGAGAACCACGGGGTCAAATTTGACCCCTATAAATTCTGCTACTCAAATGCTACCCTTAACCTTTAAATTCCAAAGGGTCAAATTTGACCCTAATCCAAAATTAGGATTAAAGCACTGAATATTCAGTGAACATATAGCAGTCATTTAATGTATAATTCATCATTTTCCAAAGAAGAAAATGGTTCTTGGATTCTCCAGGGTTAAAAATCCACAAGTTTCAATTTTTTAATCAAACTAATGAAATAAATATCCATTTTAAGATGCACTTGTTATTAGTGATAAAGCAACCTAGTTATCGTTCAGTTGCTTTGTGACTGACCATATGTCAAATACAACACATGTTTACTGCACCAAAATGTATTCCAAGTCACCGCTGCAGGATATACTGAAATCGACACCAACCACTTCAAGTCTACTGAAAGCAAAAAATGGCACCCACTCTTTAGCTTGGCTTGGAACAATTTTGCATCAGTCTTGATTTTGTTGTTTAGCAGCTCCAGCTCTTCTCTGCATCCTGTCAGAGCACAACACCGATGACAGTACAGGCCAGTGGACTCAATGCTTCGAGTACTTTTCATGTAGTCTGTACGTGCAATTAAGCATCAACAAGGGAAGTGCAAACAAGCGTTGACGAAGAAGAAAAAGACAAATGAATATTTTTTTTTGCAACCAACATACGAGTTCTTAACGTCAGTCGACGTCATTCAACAAGTCTGTGGCTGTTGGTTGAATCATTGGATGGAGCGTCAATGTGAGGAAAACATACACCAAAGAAACATCACTTACTCTTGTCTGCGTTTGAGGAGGAAAGAAGAGCACTTTGTCTTTTCTCGACTTCGTCGACTTGGCAGGACATCTTTTGTATGAGGCTCCTCAATTCCTCAACCTGTACACACATAAATGTCAAGACAGCTGAAGAGACAAAAGAGGAAAAAGACGAACAGCTGCAGACGAACCGTTTTGAAAAACTCCTCCATGATGACTTCGCCTCTGGCTGCATGTGCCATAATCACCAAATCCTGTCTTTGTTGAAACTTGAAAGGAGCAAATACAGCAGCAGTCTAAATAGCACCACCTGTTACATCAGACAGGGAAGCCAGATGCGACCCTCTTCTGACGACGCTTTCTTCGGAGTACCAAAACAACAACTTGGCTGTCGTTATTACAGAGACCTACAAAGTCAATAAAACATTAGCATGTGGACTCCCGTCACCCGCACACGAGCGCGTTCATGTGAGCGTGCGGCCGCGACAAAAGGCAAACAAAGGACACGACTTCCGTAAACTTGTTGCCTTCACAGTGAAAAATGTAGAAAATGAACACCAATTGTGACCGGTGTGAAGCATATCAAACATAATTGCGTCAGAAAGAAGTTAAGGAAACTCAAGCCTTTTTTTAAATTTGGTTTTGTTTCATAATTTTCACCTGTGAGCGGATCGAGTAAGGGGCGGGTTTAAAGGTAGGTGACGTCACCACAAGCCATGTGTGCAATGCCTGTTTCATGCACACCAGCGATATCCGTTTCTTGTGAACAATTATTTAGAAAGGAAGAAAGTGGTCTTTTTAAAATTATTTTAGAACTCTGTAGCCTAGTGTGAAACACGAGTGTCTTTTCACAGTCTTTAAACTCCGACAGTAGCCTGTTGCTATAAAATTTAAATGTTGCTGCCGTAAAGGACAGTGGATAATACGGAGCCCCTAAAGGGACATGGAAGAAAAAAAAAAAAAAGATTACGAGGGAACGCAATACTTTGCGTTCCCTCGTAATCTTTTTTTTTTTTTTAATTCCTGTTGATGTGCTTCCGGGTCATCGTACGTGTAACGGAAAACAACAATCATGGCGCGTCTTCAACCGTTCGTGAGTTTAATAGAATTTTACTTTGAAATTGGCTTGAAATACAAAGACATTAAATCTGTTCTTGATCTTAAATACGGTTTCCAAATAAGCGAAAGACATTTGAAGCGAGTGCTGAACCAAAGAGGACTATTTCGTCGGAAAACGGTCAATGACTTGGGGGTCCTGGTTGACTTCATTCGCAACCAATTGCAGCATTCCGGACTACTACACGGTTACAGGTGGATGTACAGTAAGTGCAGAGAATATGGACTTCTTGTCAGGAAAGAAGTGACAGCCAGTGCATGGAGTTCTGGTTATCCCTCTTCACAGACCTCAGAGACAATGGCTTCTTTGATGGTGGATTTCTGGACAAAAGCATCCTACAATTTTGTTGCATGGGACTTATTCAGGTGAGTTCATACATTCTGATAGACTCACTAATTAAATGTGTATTTTTGGACGTGAGAGTGAGTTGATGGGAAAGTGGACAGGGACAAGAAAGAAGGAAAGAAGATAATGGTGTGTGTGTGGGGGTGGGGGTGGGGGGGTGTCACAGGGTGAAGATGAAATGACCAAGGTAAAAAAAGATGAAGGAAAAGTGGGGAGTGGGGATATGTGGTACACATGAGAGGGGGGGAGTGAGACAAAAAAGCAGCTTCATGCTATAATTTATTGCTCATAAAAGCTGATATGACTGTGCAGCTCTTTCTAAATCTGTATATTATTTTCAACAGGATGAGTTGGATGACAAGGCGCTCGTTTGGAACAGCCATCTCATCAGGCCCTCAAAGAACATGAATGTCCCCAGTGGTCGGCCCAACGTGATGTATACGTTACCTGAACTTTATGGTACAAGGGACTTCCTCTCCCCAGTTGACAATGAACAAGTTCAACTGTGCAAAAGCCAGTGTGTCTTTCGTTTGACCATGCCTTGTGATCCGGATGTATTTGCATTGTGTGCTTTCTTAATGGCCCAGTCCGATCTTATGCCACCAAAAGATCCGTATCAGGCTGTGAACTTGTATTTGCACCTCAGAGAGGCCCTCACCGCAACTCTTTAAGTTAGAAAGATTATGTTTTCAGGGTTCAGAGACATTAACTGTTGGTGAAAGTAGTTTTCCTTCCGCAGACCAACCATTAGAATAGTATTTATATTCTATTACAGTCAAACCTTGGTTTTCGTCCATAATCCGTTCCAGAAGGCTGTTCGAAACCCGAATTGTTCGAAAACCGAGGTTGGACTGTATTTTATATTCAAAATGTAAATATAAATTACAGCCATCTATGTTTTGCTTGGTGTTTGCCAAACTATATTATGGCTCCTCAACTGGTGTGAGAAGTAACATTTATTGAAGACTGAATTTGACCATTGCCATTTCTTCAACCCCTTGTTCTTCTTTAATCACTACACTTTCAATGGATAATTAAAACACCATCACAATTAAAAAGTTTATCTGCTGTTTTTCTTACTGTATAAGGACAACATATTTGATCTACAATATAAAATGTTTGTTTGTCAAAGCATTATTGGTGTAAATAAACATTCTTTCTTGGTTGCTGACTTTATCCACAAATACTTAACCAACGTGGATGCTGAAGAGTATTCCTGCATACTTGTACATCATCCCAATTGAATTTTCACCTGCTGATGATTACGTAATTGTCACTCATCACTTTCGTCAGCAGGTGGTGTCTTTTGTTAAAAAAAACTTGGAACAAATTTTATTCACATTGAGAAATTCTTTCAAACATCAATCTCAAACATTTAAATGGAATACAAACTAGAAAAACACTTATTTTTCTTCTGACAGTGCAAATATTAGTAACCATTTATGATGTATCAACTTCAAACCTTTGGGTCAAACTGAAAACTCCCATCTTATACCTGAAACCATCATGAGAATAAGTGGTGCAGAAAATGGAAAGAATGGAGAATTATAATGGAATCAATTGCATTGTAATAATGCACAATACACAAATGGAAAATACAACTGCAGACTGCCCATCACGTGGTTAACTATGCCAGATGTTTTACATCTCAAAAGTGCAAATGAACAACAGAGCCAATGAAATGCTTCAACTCACTCTCTCTCTCTCTATATATATATATAGACATCTCTCTCTCTCTATCTATATATATATATACAGTTTATAGATATATACATCTCTCTCTCTCTCTCTCTCTCTCTCTATATATATATATATATATATATATATACAGTGTATAGATATATACATCTCTCTCTATATATATCTCTCTCTATATATAGATATAGATATATCTATCTATATCTATATATAGAGAGAGAGAGAACACTTCTTGATCGCAAGAAGTCCCAAGTCCTCCTCCATGATTCTCTCCTCCCCCGTGTAGTGTCTCTCAAATCAGCCGCGCACGAGAATCAACATTCGCCACACTGACCCGGAAGTAGATCAACGCGCATTTAAAAAAAAAAAAAGATTACGAGGGAACGCAAATGTATTGCGTTCCCTCGTAATCTTTTTTTTTTTTTCTTCCATGTCCCTTTAGTACGGAGCCCCTAAAGTGACATGGAAGGAAAAAAAAAAAAGATTACGAGGGAACGCAATACTTTGCGTTCCCTCGCAAAACTTTGCGTTCCCTCGCAAAGTATTGCGTTCCCTCGCAAAGTAAATGCGTTCCCTCGTAATCTTTTTTTTTTTTTCCTTCCATGTCAAAGTATTGCGTTCCCTCGCAAAGTATTGCGTTCCCTCGTAATCTTTTTTTTTTTTTAATTCCTGTTGACGTGCTTCCGGGTCAGTGTGGCGAATGTTGATTCTCGTGCGCGGCTGATTTGAGAGACACTACACGGGGGAGGAGAGAATCATGGAGGAGGACTTGGAACACTTCTTGCGATCAAGAAATGTCCCTCACGCGGACATTACGCGCATGAAAACCGACAAGGTGGGCATTTTTTTTAAACAGCAAGGTGGGCATACAGCCACACACTCTAACGTAATAACCGTAACAAGTGCAAAATGGACACTGGCGCCGACACACTCACTTTACCTACTGTTAATTTTCTGTTTTGTAAATACGCTACTGTAGTACAAACCGTTTGATTCTTTTGAGTGGTAAGAAAAGCATGACATAAATTGTATTAACATTATTAATCGAAGTAGTAGTCATCGTATTAGTAATTAGTAACGCAGACCTCCAAATACAGTACAGTGAGAAACTAACTTGGCGGGGAAAGTGAAGCTAGCATTTCTATCTACTCTACCTGTACTGTTGATGTTCTTACAATAATGACTTTATGAAACACAATTTAAAAACGGCATCACAGTTAGTAAATGTGCAGCCGCTTCCTGATGTATTATGATTATATTGTGTAATACTGAATACAAATAATGATGACTGCTCTGTACCATCACTCATGTTACATTTGTTAAAAGTTATTATTAATTGAGTCAAAATTTCAAGTATTCATTCTCACAATTTATCTTTGCAGGTTGACATGGCAGTAATTTCTCTGATGACTGAAGAGCAAATGGGCAACTATATCACTTCCTATGGTGATCGAATAGCTGTCCTTTGCTTTTGTCAACAGAAAATGTCCAGTGGTGACAATGAAATGCTCCTCCAAAGATTGAGAGACAAAATAAGATCGAGGAAAAAACGTGTACTGGGTGGATCTCCAAATGAGCTCCATAACCATGATGAGAGAATGGCAAGGCATAGAAATGTTTCTGCAGAAAAGACTCGCAGGAAAATTGAAATTGGGTGGATCCATTTTCATAGCAATGATTACCATCAAGTGAGGACAAGCAATGGTGGAGGAACAAGGCATGCCATCGTGGAAAAAACAGCAACTGTGGTTCAGATTTTGGAGTTGGGAAAAGAGCTGTTTTTCCCAGATGGAAGCTCAAAAAAAGGACCGGTTGGTGACTTTACTTTTGAGGTCTGCGATTTTAAAAGAAATCCGATTGCTCCGGATGAAACGGTTGGCAGACTCTATGAAAAGACCAAATTGAAGCTTCTTCGATTTTACATTTCCACAAAACAAAATCCACCAACATATCAACTGGATGAATGTAGTGAAGCTCCTTTATCTGTTCCCAACGTGGTGGGAGAAAGTTCACAGTTCCTTGAAGATGGATCTCACCTTGATGCAAATGATGGACACTCGTCTGACAGTGACATTGGAGAACAGGTTTGTGCCACTTGGTGCAATTTATGTCATGTTGGATTGAAGTAGTCATTTTGCTCTTTCAAAAATCTAAAAACATTGTGTGTCTCCCAGCAATGAACAAGTTAACAATACAATAAAATACATCACAATACAGTAAAATACATCCTGATTTATATAGCGCTTAACAAAACAGTAAAGTAAAATAATAAACACAACACATAACATAAAACACAGACAGTCGTGCAGTGTTTGCTTAAAAATGCATCCGAGGGAAAATTCACAACAATCTAATACTGGTTCTGAAGTTTAATCCTAATCTGTATAGTTTGCACAACATTTAATCAGAACCAAATATTTACCATTACATGACTTTCAATTGCTGCAGACAATTATTTTGAGAGTGTTCGTTGTATTTGTTGCAGAGTCTGCATTTGCAAGGAAAGTTCAAAAAACAAAAAGGAGTTACTGAGACTGGAACATCAGAAGGGGCAGGAAAATCCCAACCGTCTCATTCAACGCCAACAACAAATCATGAAACAGACATTGGCGAGGGGCAGGACACCAACACAAATGAACAGGATGCCGTTTGGATTAATCTGCCAAATTCCAAAGATTTCTCTGATGCTTGCTTTGAAATTATTGACCTGAACAGAGCAGTTCCCAATGCCTCCTCACAAACAGAGCTGGAGTACATCTGTCATGACACCTTTGAGGAAGCAGATACAGTTGTATGGGATCCAGATGACAGTCTTGTTAGAATAGATCAGGATGAGGCGGCAGTAATCATTGGGGTAAGGTAGAAATACTTATGCAGGTGAAAATACATATTTGAAAGTGTGAAATATTCAGCTCATTAATGACAGTACATAGTGGTACTTCTCTGTTTCTGAAATATTTTAGATTGTTTCTGTTTTGACATTTCTTAAAATCAGTATGGAATTACTATAACTTCCTAATGATTTTTTTTGTTTTGTGAGGAGGAGGGAGACAGGATGATAAAGAGATGTAAAATGCCCATTTGGAAAGACTTTCAGTGTACTGTAAATAACAGTCTTCAATCAGGCTAAAACCTTTTATGGGTCATAGAGTCGTACATTTGTCATTTAACACATTATGTTAAATTCATTCTAACGTACGTTCACCATTCTTTCAATCCGACCGTGAGGCTTCCTTCCCGGACACTCTCCTCCTCCCGCCCGCCCCCTCCCACGGTGCTCAATTAACTTCCACGGGCTGCACCTGCACTCCATCAGTCCGGCCAGCGCGCTCTTTCGGCGGACACTCTCCTCCTCCCGCCCGCCCTGGTACTCCGGGAAACCGGAGTACCAGAGAAAACCCACACAGGCCCGAGAAAAACATGCAAACTCCACACAGGCAGGCCAGAGCCGGGATCGAACCCACGACCTCGCACTGTGAGGTTGACGCATTAACCACTGGACCACTGGGCGACCCACAAACCAAAATATATACTGTACTTTAAAAAATACCTCCCATTAAATAAGCCCCCTCGGTGCCCAGCTTTAAAACCCACCTCAAAACTCACTTGTATTCTTTGGCATTTGACTCAGCAAGACTCAGATTTGATCTTAGTTTAAATTTTTGGTGCTATCTACCATCTTTGTTACTGATCCATTGCTTTACTGTTGTATATATTAGTTGCTCCATGTACAGCACTTTGTATGCAGCGATTGCTGTTTGAAAGTGCTCGAGAAATACAGTTGAATTCATATTTCACCTCACCTCTGCTACCTTTTTTATGTTTTATTCTTACAGGACAGTGGACCACATCATTTACCGCAAGACTTGTTCTCAATTTCAAGCAGTCAGCTATCCCCTTCAAACTCACCTAACAATCTAGGAGATCCAAGGACATCATGGAATGCATCCATTTGTAGGATCAAGGTTGTTGATGATCTTTTGTCTGTGTTTATGGACAGCAGCATAATGGAATTCAATTTAAAGATTAGGTTTGTAAATGAAAAAGCTATTGATGATGCTGGTGTGTCAAGGGAGGGTTACACTGCATTCTGGGAACAATTTCTTGAACAGTGTGAGGGGGAAACAGAGCGGGTTCCAAGGCTAAGGCCAGATTTCTGTGAGGCTGAATGGCAAGCTGTTGGGCGGATCTGGGTGAAAGGATTATTAGACCATGGTGTCATGCCAGTGGGGCTATCAAAGGCTTTTGTGTTAGCCTGCATCCATGGCATTGACTCAGTTGATCGAGACGTCCTAATGTCATCATTCCTTAACTACCTTCCTCCCATTGAGAGGTCAGCAGTTGAGAAGGGCCTCCAGGGCACAATGGAGGAAAGTGATGAAGAGGACTTGCTTGATGTATTTACAAGGATGGGTTCCCACTTCCTCCCGCCAAAGAATATCTTACAGCCTTCCATTGAAACAATGGCTCATAAAGCCCTTCTACAAGAGCCCAAATATATACTTGATTGTTTCGCCACAATATTGCGACTTGTGCATTACAAATTACCGGACAAGGAAAGTGTGTTGTCCTTGTATGATTCAAAGAAGGCTACAGGCAAAAGAGTGTTGCAACTGCTTGAAACAACCAAGGTGGTGTTGTCTCAGGGGGAGCAAGCAACCTTTAACTATCTTCAACGTTATGTGAAAAATGCTGATCAAACCAAAGCTGAAAAAATCCTACGTTTCTGGACTGGTGCCTCTGTCATCTGTGTTGACAAAATTCTGGTATGCTTCAATAGTGAAAGTGGACTCAACAGAAGGCCTGTTGCCCATACCTGTGGAGCTACACTTGAAGTACCATGCACATACAGCTCTTACCCTGAATTCCGCACAGAGTTTGATAATATCTTGTCCAGTAACTACTTAGAAATGGACATCCTCTAAACCTGACAACTTTTATTTTTATATATATATATAGAGAGAGAGAGAGGGAGGGAGGGAGGGAGGGAGGGAGGGAGGGAGGGAGGAGAGAGAGAGAGAGAGAGAGAGAGAGAGAGAGAGAGAGAGAGAGAGAGATCTATATATATATATATAGAGTGTGAGTTGAAGCATTTCATTGGCTCTGTTGTTCATTTGCACTTTTGAGATGTAAAACATCTGGCATAGTTAAGCACGTGATGGGCAGTCTGCAGTTGTATTTTTCATTTGTGTATTGTGCATTATTACAATGCAATTGATTTTATTATAATTCTCCATTTTCTGCACCACTTATTCTCATGATGGTTTCAGGTATAAGATGGGAGTATTCAGTTTGACCCAAAGGTTTGAAGTTGATACATCATAAATGGTTACTAATATTTGCACTGTTAGAAGAAAAATGTGTTTTTCTAGTTTGTATTCCATTTAAACTTTTGAGATTGATGTTTGTAAGAATTTGTCAATGTGAATAAAATTTGTTCCAAATCATTCTTAGTTCTTTTCAACAAAAGACACCACCTGCTGACGAAAGTGATGAGTGACAATTACATAATCATCAGCAGGTGAAAATTCAATTGGGATGATGTACAAGTATGCAGGAATACTCTTCAGCATCCACGTTGGTTAAGTATTTGTGGATAAAGTCAGCAACCAAGAAAGAATGTTTATTTACACCAATAATGCTTTGACAAACAAACATTTTATATTATACAAGGTTTGACTGTAATAGAATATAAATACTATTCTAATGATTGGTCTGCGGAAGGAAAACTACTTTCACCAACAGTTAATGTCTCTGAACCCTGAAAACATAATCTTTCTAACTTAAAGAGTTGCGGTGAGGGCCTCTCTGAGGTACAAATACAAGTTCACAGCCTGATACGGATCTTTTGGTGGCATAAGATCGGACTGGGCCATTAAGAAAGCACACAATGCAAATGCATCCGGATCACAAGGCATGGTCAAACGAAAGACACACTGGCTTTTGCACAGTTGAACTTGTTCATTGTCAACTGGGGAGAGGAAGTCCCTTGTCCCAAAAAGTTCAGGTAACGTATACATCACGTTGGGCCGACCACTGGGGACATTCATGTTCTTTGAGGGCCTGATGAGATGGCTGTTCCAAACGAGCGCCGTGTCATCCAACTCATCCTGTTGAAAATAATATACAGATTTAGAAAGAGCTGCACAGTCATATCAGCTTTTATGAGCAAGAAATTATAGCATGAAGCTGCTTTTTTTGTCTCACTCCCCCCCTCTCATGTGTACCACATCTCCCCACTCCCCACTTTTCCTTCATCTTTATTTACCTTGGTCATTTCATCTTCACCCTGTGACACTCCCCCCCCTCCCCCACACACACGCACATCATTATCTTCTTTCCTTCTTTCTTGTCCCTGTCCACTTTCCCATCAACTCACTCTCACATCCAAAAATACACATTTAATTAATGAGTCTATCAGAATGTATGAACTCACCTGAATAAGTCCCATGCAACAAAATTGTAGGATGCTTTTGTCCAGAAATCCACCATCAAAGAAGCCATTGTCTCTGAGGTCTGTGAAGAGGGATATCCAGAACTCCATGCACTGGCTGCGAAGAAACCGCCACCAATATTCAATTCTTTGATTGGCGGTGCTGGCTCCATCCAAGTAACTGTCAAGGGTGCTGCCTGGCGGTATGGGCACCAGGAAACGCTGGAAGCCTTTAACGTGACCGTTTTCAGTCCCAAGATCAGCTCGAACGATTCGAGGACAACCCCCCAAACGGTGCACAACTTCGATGTAGTAACCTCCAATCAACTTCGGGTCACTACTTGTTGTGTAGGCATTGAGCCACATTATTTTCCTTGAAAAACCATCAATAGCCCCATTGATACAAATTCCAAATGGTTTCAGTTTGTCATAGGAGTCCATGTGCCATATAAAATTTGGCCCTTTGGAGAAGTAGTTTCGTCGTCTCAGACGTCTTGCTTGCCTTAACGACACTCCTCTCGGATCCAACTCTTTCAGGACCAGACGAACATCCTCTTTCCTGACAAGAAGTCCATATTCTCTGCACTTACTGTACATCCACCTGTAACCGTGTAGTTGTCCGGAATGCTGCAATTGGTTGCGAATGAAGTCAACCAGGACCCCCAAGTCATTGACCGTTTTCCGACGAAATAGTCCTCTTTGGTTCAGCACTCGCTTCAAATGTCTTTCGCTTATTTGGAAACCGTATTTAAGATCAAGAACAGATTTGATGTCTTTGTATTTCAAGCCAATTTCAAAGTAAAATTCTATTAAACTCACGAACGGTTGAAGACGCGCCATGATTGTTGTTTTCCGTTACACGTACGATGACCCGGAAGCACATCAACAGGAATTAAAAAAAAAAAAAGATTACGAGGGAACGCAATACTTTGCGAGGGAACGCAATACTTTGACATGGAAGAAAAAAAAAAAAAAGATTACGAGGGAACGCATTTACTTTGCGAGGGAACGCAATACTTTGCGAGGGAACGCAAAGTATTGCGTTCCCTCGTAATCTTTTTTTTTTTTCCTTCCATGTCCCTTTAGGGGCTCCGTACTTTAGGGGCTCCGTAGGATAATATACAGTACATAATATACAGTATATATGAAGCTTTTGTGAATAACCGAACCCACCGATCTGCTTATTCTCACCAGTGCCGCGGGTGTGCTGGACCCGACCCCAATTGTCTCCAGGCAGTCGGTGAGGTACACTCTGAACTGGTTGTCAGACAATCGCAGAAGTACCGAACCATTTTGCATGATTTGATTTAAAATTACACGGTACCAGTACTGTAGTTCATTTCGAGAAGCGCCAGTTCCAGCGACCTCCTCTGGCGAAAAACAAGACTGCATTATTATTTTCACAATGACCTGGAGAGTCATTTCGTTTTCTGATAAGGCATTTTTGCCTTTATCACCGACTCCCAATCGCATTTTAAACGTGAGAGAGACAGAATGAGGACCAACAGCGAGAGTAAAAAGCAGATTCATTGTCCAAGCGACCTCAAAAAAATTAAGTGACATAAAGTATAAACTAGAGCAGTGGTTCTTAACCTTATTAGATGTACCGAACCCAACCAGTTCATATGCACATTCATCGAACCCTTCATTACTGAAAAATAAAAATCTGATTCAAGAAGTGTTCCTTTAGTTTTGCCGGTGCGAGACTAGAGTTGCTCAACTT
This sequence comes from Hippocampus abdominalis, assembly GCA_018466805.1. NCBI lineage: Eukaryota > Metazoa > Chordata > Actinopteri > Syngnathiformes > Syngnathidae > Hippocampus > Hippocampus abdominalis. The sequence continues at coordinate 4,465,889 of CM031711.1, forward strand.
GGCATGACAAATCATGCAGATAGGATGCTGAGTCCCATCACGTTCTGTGATGCATTTGAATCCACATTGTACCAATTTGTCCAAACATTTTGCTTTTTGTTTTGTTTTTTTGCGACATTGTTTGCTTGTATTGAAACATTCTTAAAAAAAATCACACGACGTACTAGCGTGACAGTCACACGTTGACTAGTACTGAGGGGACTAAATTTCCCGCAGCACTGATTGGACAAGCAATGTCATGTGATCATCTGCAGCCAGTGATGACTAGGCGGGCGTGTCATAACTAATTGACATGTTGAGTCGGGTGTGTCTTAACCTCCATGGCAGAGGCTCCGTCGAACCCCTGAGACCAAGTCACCGATTCCCCGGGGTTCGATCGAACCCAAGTTAAGAACCACTGGTCTCGAGTTACACAATAAGGAAAATGTGCTGTTCTTTGCCAAAGCCACAAGGGAGCTCTTCAAGCATCCATCCATCCATTTTCCGAACCGCTTCATCCTCACTAGGGTCGCGGGGGGTGCTGGAGCCTATCCCAGCAGTCTTCGGGCAGTAGGCGGGGGACACCCTGAATTGGTTGCCAGCCAATCGCAGGGCACACAGAGGCGAACAACCATCCACGCTCACACCCATACCTAGGGACAATTTAGAGTGCCCAACCAGCCTGCCTGCCATGCATGTTTTTGGAATGTGGGAGGAAACCGCAGCACCCGGAGAAAACCCACGCAAGCCCGGGGAGAACATGCAAACTCCCAATACAAAAATGCAATACATAAATAGAAGGGAAAAAAACAAGTCCGATTAGATCACAACCCAAAGTTATTTTCAAAAGCAATCCCATATGAATGTTTATCCATTCAATACTCGCACAGAAGTGTTTGGCTGAAACAAAATTAGTATTAATGAATGTTTTCATGAAATAATATTTTTCCATGCCCACCCAAATGATAATAATCATCATTTATTTACTGTATAATTCAAAATCATGTTTACATAATTCTGAATTGCCGCTGCTACTGCAAAAAGTGAACATTTAATAAACAGCTGTATTGAAGTTTCAGCAGTACGTGTCCTGTAGATGGTGGTAGTGTTTGACTGTTTTTCGTGGATGAGCGGTTCAGAAAAGTAAAGTCGAATAGTAATGCGAATTCCAAAGTGGTGCCAGCTGCTTAAAACGCGGTACAGTACAGTATACATTTTTGCCACAGAGCTGAAAATAGAGAGGGAAACGGTTTTGTTGTGCTAATATGTCAGATAAGCATCACTTTTATTTTGTCATAATGAGCAACACCTGCGCAAAGCGCCTCATCGAAATCTTTCTCTATCGTTTGCAAATGTAAGTCGAAGGGTTCGTAGGTTTTAGATGGATTGCTCTACGTTTAGAATGGGCAAAAAAAGGGGAGGACGACTTCGTTTGAACACAGCTCTTCTTTTTATTTCTCCAACGTCTGCCCCGCAACTCTCGAATGAACCCTCCTCCTTCCGGTAACGACCCACTTTCCTGCTTTACTTTGCCAATCAGATGTAAGCAACATAATAATATTTCAGAAAGTATTAAACAGAATATAATTTAGGTAACTGTAATATAAAACAATAGAATGCTCAAATATAAAATGATAATAATTAACAATTTAACAAAAGCTTACACAAGTGTTTCATCTTGTTTCCGGAGACACCATAGAAGGAATTGGTACTTCCGGTAACGTTTCTGCAACTACTTCAAATTTATGGTTTGTCTGTATTCCCCAGGAAATGAACAAATCTATGAATTGTCGATTATGACTCTCTGGCTCAGAGTGAAGTTTTTGTTGGCAGTATTTTTCGTCCACTGTGAGCTCAGTAGCATCTGATGGGAAAATCAAAAACAATCATGCTACAGATCACAGTTGGCGTAGATTGATTCGGAAGTGAAAAAGTTGTGTAGAAGGCCGTCTTTGTAATGGTAGACGGAAGATCCCTTGTACTGTATTTCATATTAGACATAGCAGTTATAAGGAACTTGATACTGCTGCTACGCTTCAGGGCTTTGGCATATTTAATGAACCCTTGAGCAGATTCTTTCAGTTTGATGACGACATCATTTTATTCACAATTTCGTTGCGGCGAGAACTGTTTGACTGTTTGGGCTTTCTGCAATGTGATGTCAGTTTGATGAACAGATGATGAACAGCGTGACCTTACCTTTCGAACAAAGTCACTTGCTTATTGATGCATTGGAGTGGCCGTAACCAAAATGACAGTGAGTGGACATCGATGTTCATTTCAAAATAGGTAGAAAACGGAAGCGGTCTTGACGATGCAAATTCTGCTTTTTTGAAATACCAGTTGAAAATTTACATCAGATGCTGTCACCTTTTTATAAATTTGAATATGAAAGATATCATTTTTGCATGTAAAAAAGGATGTTCATGTAAATTTGTGCAGTGGCACAGCAATTGGTGTTGTTTTCACCAAGCAACGCAGCATGACGTTTTGCTCTTTTAAAAAAAAAATTTAAAAATCATGCAAATTGCCGCAAATGAGCCCTAAGTTGCTCAGTTTGGACATAAAGCCATATTGGATTCCATGCTGTTTATCAGACAATTGCCTTTTTAATACCATTGCGTTATCACATTCTTAAGTGTCTTGGGATAGCACTGATTTTCGCTTACTTTTAAGGTCACAGAGATAAAATGGATGAGCATTTTAGCACCAAGCCTTTTACAGTGTTTAGTGAAAACCAACAACCTCTTGTGGAACTGCAGGACACAGTACTGCTTTCCTAACGACATACCGGAAGCCAGACAAGTAACATGCTCATTAAAACTGATTTAGATGGTTAATTTTGAAGGCCCAGAGTAAAACACGAGTAGAGAACCAGCACAAGTAATGATAATGTACGTTATATATAATGACATTTTGACGCAACGGTGCCCTGAGATAAAAATTCTTTCCATAATCAAGCACGTTGCCACATTTATTTGTTTTGTTGTTGCTTGACTTCAATGGACATTGTGCTGCTCCTTCAGTTGAGTAAACTTCGGTCAACTTGGCTAGTATACATAATAGAGACATAGGGAAACAGAAAGGGGCCCTATTTTGTGTCGAGTGCAAGTCTAGTGCAAATGTACGGTCTAACTGCGAACATGGGTAGAGTTAGAAAGGGGCAGTTGGGCCACTTTTGGGCGTAAACACATCCAACTGGCGTGCGGGCTAATGGAAGTAGCTCCCATCACTCCCTTTAAATTCAAGGCAGGAAAGGCACACTCAGTCTTTGACGTTGCAGAAGCAGAAATAGAATCACTGGAGTCCATGACGAAAATCAAAGAGCACAAATTACATTTACAAAAAGCAGCAAGCAGACCTCCATGGGTGGATAGCGCAAATTTGGCCAGGGCAATCACATATCACTGCTGTGAAGTGGGCACTTGGAGATCGCCTTCTACCCCAGATTTTTTTGTGTCTGTGTGACACCGTGCGAAAGAAAATGCTCATCCAGAACATCCAGCATGGCACAGCATGGTCTGCCAATTCGGTAAACCAGGTTAACTCGACTTTTACCAGGATGAACATCAAAATATGCCAGTCCTAATGCCAAAAATGTATGCATTTTCCATGAAAATAGAGCCCTAAATGTTTTAAAACGCCAGTGTTCAATGTCACACTGTACCGTAACTTTTGGTGCAGCGGAGGACTTTTAGTGTTATCATATTTTCTTTCTACATGTGTTGCTTCGCCCTTTGTGTTCAGATACATTCTTTAAAGAGTTATAAAACCTAAACACCGATGCAATTCATTAGCCCATCGATGGGCGTTTTGCATTGTTTGTCAATCGAGCTAAACAGACTTTGTCATATTGTCTTTCTACATGTGTTGCTTCGCCCTTTGTGTTCAGATACATTCTTTAAAGAGTTATAAAACCTAAACACCGATGCAATTCATTAGCCCATTGATGGGCGTTTTGCATTGTTTGTCAATCGAGCTAAACGGACTTTATTTTGGCAAAGCCGTGTGACTGTTTTTAAATATCCATCCATCCATCCATTTTCCGAACCGCTTCATCCTCACGAGGGTCGCGGGGGGTGCTGGAGCCTATCCCAGCAGTCTTCGGGCAGTAGGCGGGGGACACCCTGAATTGGTTGCCAGCCAATCGCAGGGCACACAGAGACGAACAACCATCCACGCTCACACTCACACTCACACCTAGGGACAATTTAGAGTGCCCAACGAGCCTGCCATGCATGTTTTTGGAATGTGGGAGGAAACCGGAGCACCCGGAGAAAACCCACGCAAGCCCGGGGAGAACATGCAAACTCCACACAGGGAGGCCGGAGCTGGGATCGAACCCGGTACCTCTGCACTGTGAAGCCGACGTGCTAACCACTGGACTACCGGGCCGCCCGTTTTTAAATATGGAACATGGAATTGTCTTATGCGGAGTGTAAATCCTCCGTGAAATGACATGTTGTGAATGCATAAAAAGTGAACATGAAAAATGAAGCATAACTAAAAGGAACATTTGTGAGGAGCATTTCGTATGTATTTTTTAAAAGTTGCTTGAAGCATCCCCCTTACTGTGCAAACAACTCAAAACTGAGAGTGTGAAAATGAGACCGCAGTGTAACACTGTCCCTCTTTGGCAACATAAACACAAAGCGGCTCTCAAAGGTTGCATTAGTGCCGTGCTGGGAGGAGGGCAAGCGCTGGCATCAGCAGCATCCACAAATGCAAACAGCTGTGAAAATAACCTCCACCAAACAAATAAGACTTCCACCAGCTAATCCAGCCAACCTCAGTCTATCGAGCCGTTTTTTTTAAAATTAATGTGCGGTGCACAGAAATCTCACTCAATACTGTTTCTTTGTTTAAATGTCATTCGGCATCACTGTTTTTCAGAGACGCGTCAATATGTGGGTATGGTGACATTTTTGCGGATAATGCGGGCTATTTTGGTCCTGCGTTTCACGGAAGCTTATATTGGGTTTGTTATGACACCAAGTCACCCCTGTAATCAGTTATTATCGACTGACTGACTAACTTCTTTACGTTGTTATGTACTCAACAAGAAAAAAAGGTGAAATAACTGAAAATGTTTTATTATAGTTTTATAGTTAGTTTGGGGCGGCCCGGTAGTCCAGTGGTTAGCACGTCGGCTTCACAGTGCAGAGGTACCGGGTTCGATTCCAGCTCCGGCCTCCCTGTGTGGAGTTTGCATGTTCTCCCCGGGCCTGCGTGGGTTTTCTCCGGGTGCTCCGGTTTCCTCCCACATTCCAAAAACATGCATGGCAGGCTGATTGGTCACTCTGAATTGTCCCTAGGTGTGAGCGTGGATGGTTGTTCGTCTCTGTGTGCCCTGCGATTGGCTGGCAACCGATTCAGGGTGTCCCCCGCCTACTGCCCGAAGACAGCTGGGATAGGCTCCAGCACCCCCCGCGACCCTCGTGAGGATCAAGCGGTTCGGAAAATGGATGGATGGAAGTTTTGTAGGGTGGTTACGTTAAGAAGTGGGAGCAAACCGTGCATGCTATAAGCCAGTGGTGGCCAACCCGCAGCTTGCGAGCCGCATGCGGCCCTTTGGCTGGTTGAATGCGGCTCCCGGGCTTTCACACGTCAATTGTCGAAAACGCCTCGGCGAGAGCGCTGCCATTCAAACAACGCGCTTAAAACACAGAACATACTATGTCAGCCTATCATCAATCCCGTTACTTGATTGACGTAGATGGCAACCAATCAGATGACTGAATAACCGCTCATGCGCAGACAACAGCGCTAAGTGTTAAGCTAGTCAGCGAATTAACTCTGTTTTTATGCCAGGGGTGCCCAATACGTCGATCGCAATCGACCGGGAGCCAGCGGACTGGTCCCAAGTCGACCGCAAGGGGTGGGAGGAGGAAATTGAGGGGGGAAAAAGATGTGTGTGTTTGTGTCTTTAGCTTTCGTTCATGTTCAGGCCGTTCTGGCTGTTGCTCATCGTGGCATGCGTGCGTATGAACGCGAGTGCATTGTTGGCTCTTTGCAGTAACACAATTAAAAAATGGCTCTTTGTCTCCGACTGGTTGGCCACCCCTGCTATAAGCCATCTGTGAACCTCCTTTCCGGATGGAATGCTTAAAGTCCCCCGCGCACGTAATTCATCACAATTATCATTCATTAGTTGCATTGGAAAAAAAAAAGCCTGTGTTAATTTGTATGCGCTTTCTCTCAGCGGCATCCCCGTCACTTCTGCCTTCTGCTCATGGCCTGGAAGAAAGATGATGTGATTTAACAAGAGTTGTCATTAGTCGCAGACAAAATTTGTTATAGACTGACACCGCAAGTTGCTCCGCTTTGTGGTTGTTACGACCCCTCCACCTGACGTCAGCTGGCAAAAGTCTTTGCATTTTCTCGATGTCTCAGTCACAAGTCTGTTGCTTGGTCATCGCATTCGGACGACACCATTACTGCCCGACAAAGTGACAGACGTCAAATAACCCAAATTTCAAGCATCAAACAATCCATTCGCAACAGCAAGAAGAAAGAAATATAAGTGTTGGGTCCACAGTTTAAGATACGATCACAGCACAAAGTATACATCAGCCAAGAACTCTTGATGAATTATTCATTTGTTCCTCTCACTAAAAGGAAGATAAAATATTCACATTTCCCCTATGTCTTAATCCAATTCTTTAGCCTTTCTTCCACCTCAGCCTTAATTTATTATTCCCGTGTTCTTCCGCAACTTCCCCGCTCTCCCACGCTGGTTTTCAAATAAATGTTCATCTTCATCAGGAATCAAATGATATTAAAATTTCGGTGTTAACAAATTATTGCTCTGCCATTCACTCGCCAAAATGAATCGGGAAAAAATCGAAAACCAAGACTTGTCATCAGGAAATCCTCTAAAATAAGTAAGATTGAAATGATTAAAACCAAGCTAACGTCATTCGAGATCAATTAAAAGATAGCGTGCGCACTGGAATTCAAACAAGAGACTAAAGGACAGATTCACGAGAATGCTGCGGGAAACAATCAAGGTTTTCAGGCCTGATCTAAAACTGTTTGAGCGGACCAAAGGTAATCGAGGAGTTTCTTCCACAGGTGAGGAGCATAGTAACTCAATGCTGCTTCACTTTGTTTGGTTCTGGGAACACACAAGAGACTCATCCCAGAAGACCTGAGGGGTCTGGAAGCCACATCTTGCATATATTTTGGTCCGAGACCCTTTAGAGCAGGGGTGTCAAACATACGGCCTGCGGGCCGGAACCGGATCCCAAGGAGGTTCGATCAGGCCCGCAGGATCATTTAAAAGTGAAAAAATACATAAAAGACACGTAATTAATATTTTTAAATCATCTGCAATTCATGGATCATCCGCTAGGGGAACACTGTTTTGATCAGAGAAGAAGACAACAGCAGTCTCAAGTCTTTCACTGAGACAGACTAGTAAAAGCTAGCTACCTAATCGCTAGCGAAATAGCATTAGCATCAAAGCCGTATTCCGACGGTGACTTTGTTAAACGATGCATGATAAAGGCGGCTGAACTTGTATGTCCTGAGAAGCGACAAGCTTTTGTCAACAAAGGAAATACACGACATTTTGGTTATTCATAGCAGAGTATGGTAGAATTTTAATGGTCCGGCCCACTTGACATCTACCGAGGCCGTATGTGGCCCACAATGTCAAATGAGTTTGACACCCCTGCTTTAGAGACTCATAGACCAACAGCAAGATTTGAAAATCTATTCTTTGACTTCACAGGAAGCCAGCGTATTGATTTGAGGACAGCTGTGATGTGGTTCAGTTTCTTCTTGTTTATATGGACTCTGGTGGTAGCATTTTGGATCAGCTGCAGCTGCCTGATTGGTGGATTGTTATTTATTTATTTATTTTTAAAGACCTCTAAAGTAGAGCTAAGATCGATCCTAAAAAAATCGAGCCCGACCGGAACCGGCCCGAGGGTATTTAATCCCGACCCGGCCCGAGCCCGATCACTTAACTTGATTTCCATCATTGACGGATTTTTTTTAAGAGTGGACAGGGAAAATTTCAGGCCGTCCGTCATTTTGACGGGTTGAAAATTGGGCCGTAAACCACAGCAGCAGTACGTCCTTAATAATCTAGCGCGGCACTTTAAGAGAGAGAAGCAGAGAGACAAAGACGAACAATGATGGGGGGGATACTCGACAGAGACTGGAAGGAGTTCTTTGAATTGTCATTGCAAGAGTATAGTACAGTACGTGTTGTGATGAGGCGACTTCTGTTTTTTTGCGAACCACGGTCTCTGGTGGCCAAAACTATTCACGGCCTCGAAACAAAACCAAAAAAGTCAGCGAGAGAGAAGCCCGACCTGACCCGAACCTGAAGCAATGATTGACATTGCTTTAGGCAAATTCGGGTCGGGTCGGGTCGGGTCGGGCTCGGGCGGCCCGATCTTACCTCACCATTCGAGTAATCTAGCCTACTGAAAATAAAAGCATCAACACGTTTTCTTTTTTTCCTGTGTCTTGTTGAGACAAAAAAAAACAAAAACCTTAATTAGAGGCACTCTATGTTTTTCGGACGCATTGTGTTTTTTGGCGTGTAATAGGCAGATTTAGTCATTGCTTCTAAGTGGCTATTAAAATGTTAAAACACCAGCAAATTGAATCCTGCAATAACTAGAATATAAACGCACTTCACAAAGGAAAGCGATTGCAATCAGAAAGTGATACGAGAATATTGCAAAATTGCCCCTGGCTGCTGGTCCAATCTGTTGCGCGCGGCGTGAACGAACGCATCAGCCTACCCGGTGTCAGCAGCACCAGCTTGAAACCGTTGCACGTGGTTGTCGTTAAGCCCTCAAGCGGAATGCAAGCACATCAAAGATCATTTCTGAAGTAGGCTCCCCACGACTCGACAAGGACACCGGTTCTCTATTTTAAGGCCCCTCGGCTCGGTGGAAGGAGCACCTGCCGGAGATAAATCTGGAATCGGATGTGCGGGGCATAAAAGTACTGCTGAGATTTCAGAGGAGAGTTGTGCCATTCTGTTATACAAACAACATGTGCTACCTTTTTCAGGTCTTACTGTCATTGCCCATATTAGCAATCGAAGTCACCCAGTAGAACGAGGGAGTCCCCAGAGCAGTGCAATCTCCAAGGACTCCCCCCCAAAAAAGGGGAGGGGGGTACTCTGAGCTGCTGTTTGGTGCGTCAGAAGAAAAAAAAAAAAAACCCCAAAACTGAAGGCACAATGAGGCTACCCACTCGTCCACTGCTGTGAACCTCAACATACAGGCGCCGTGCTGAGGGGGGTGGCGGGGGAGGGGTGGAAGAGAGTCCAACCCCTCTCCTGGTTACCAGAGCCCAAGCTGTGAGCTAAAAGCTTCTGTCGCCGGAGATCAAATTATTATTTACATTGTAGCTATCGAAATGATATGAATAAATGTGTCATGATTCTGTTTGTGACCAACAGGTGGCACTGTAGGGCTCTCCCTGCAGCTGCACACCTGTTGGTCGCTCTGTAATTATTGCTCGACCACTCATTGTTGGGTCATTGTTTGCTTGTTTACTGCTGTCAGGTTTGTTTTTAGTCATGTTTAGGTCACTGTTATGTTTTAGCTTCAGTCAGAATTTTTGTTTGATACCTTGGACTTTGTTTTGGATTTAGTTTTCTCCGTTTTAATACAATTTGACAAAATGAATTTGTCAAGTGCACCCTGCTCCTCCCTCCGGCCTGCTTTTTGGGGTCCTCCACCAACTCGCAACATGACAAAAGGCATTGTCTGTATATTTGTAACTGCCGTTGCCAATGTTGTAGAGAAGACAGTCGAGAGTTTTGTCCGAAGAAAGGTCATCACACATGCCCAGCCGTGTGAGCTGAAGACCGAGATTCTGCTGTTGACGTGACATCCATGCATTTCTGACGGACCAAAACGTCAAACTGCAGTACAAGCCTTTTCTCTTTTTTTTTTTTCTTTCTTCCTTGCAGCTATTGACGGTTGTGTTCATTTAAAATCAAATAATCAAATTATTTAACTGAAGTGAGAAAATATGGAAAACATTCAAAATACCGGTTGATTTCTAATATAAATAGGACTGCGACCCGAACTGACGATCACACCCGCCTAGACGTCAAGGAGACCATCAAACAGCTCGGTTGCTCATCCCAGGTGAGTGATGATCAGTAAGCAGTGGTACAAGTTACGCGTTGACTACATGCTGAATCAGATTGTCGGAAGTGTGACTTCACCGCTTCTTCTGTTTTTGTTTTTTTTTTCCCCCCCTCCTGTCAGCTACTCCCTATAACTGCAAACATGCCCGGCCCCATGAAAATTGCTGCTCTGGGTCAGCCCTTCACCTTGGGGATGCTGTATAATGCCCGCTCGGATGAACTCATCCCAGGTAGAACTTGAAGCACGATTATCTTCGGTGTTATTCTGGCATTTATCGCACTCATATCCCGTGTCTGTTCCTGCAGGTTTCTCTCTGTGGGATCCATCAGTTCTGGAAAAACACACTAGTGAAACGACTCAAAAAAGCAGTTCCTTTAAGATTTCAGCCTCGGATACCATTGAATCGAGGTCTTCTATGATGGATATCGAAGCTTCTCTGAATATGAGTTTCTTGGGAGGTTTGGTTGAAGTCGGAGGATCTGCCAAGTACCTGAATAATCAGAAGAAATTTAAGAACCAGAGCAGGGTCACTTTTCAGTACAAAGCGACCACCACCTTTAAGCAGCTGTCCCTTTCTACTCTTGAGCCACTAAACAGCAGCCAAAAACAAGTGATCGAGAACGGCAAGGCGACGCATGTGGTCACGGCTATCATTTACGGGGCAAATGCATTCTTTGTCTTTGACAGTGAGAAGTTAGAAGCCAGCAGCGTTCAAGATATCCATGGTGAAATGCAAGTGGTGATCAAGAAGATTCCGACATTTAAACTTGAAGGAAGTGCGCAGATAAATTTGAGCGAAGAGGAGCAAAAATTGACCAACAAATTTAGCTGCACGTTTTTTGGAGACCTCATCCTTGAGAAAAACCCCGCCACCTTCGTCCAAGCAGTGGAAACCTACTGCGAGCTTCCGACACTGTTGGGAGATCCGGAAAATAACGCTCCCCTGTTCGTCTGGCTGCATCCTCTGCAGGCGCTGTACGACAAAGCTGCCATGCTGGTCAAGGAAGTCAGCGTCTCACTGTCGAGGGAAATTCAACAGGCTATGGAAGATGTAAACATAGTGAAAATGAGGTGTAACGATAGTCTGTTTAGCAGCGCGGCACAACATTTTCCCGTGATTCGTAAAAACCTGAGCAGTTTCCAAAAACTTTGCTCTTTTTACAAAGCTTTTCTCAAATCGGCACTATCCACAAAGCTTCCTTCCATCCGCGATGGCAAAGAAGATGAGAGCGCATTAGCCAAAATCTTTCACGATCGAGAATACTCTCCGTTCCAGCAACCCCGCCTTAACAACTGGTTGCAGAACAAAGAACGAATCATCAATGTCATAGAGTCCTGTGTTAACATGATGCTGAAGGACACAACCGCTCATGTTGTGCGCACTAAGACAGAATTGGATCGAGTGGTTCTCGCTACGGGTATCACAAATGTTCTTTGCTATGTATTCACCGACTTGGACGCAAACGACTCCTTCATTGACAGCATGGCTGAGTACTTGGACACATTCAAGACCGGAAAAACGGATGAAGGATATCAATCTTTCTCAAATGAGGTCATCATCAAGATGAGAGAAACCGCCCAAGAGTTCATTAAATATGCCATGCCTCTGAAGCGGAGCAGCAGTGTCAAGTTCCTTATCACTGCGATGCCGAATAACAAATACAAGGGAGCTTCCATCTACCATTACAAAAACGGCCTTCTGTTCAGTGACAAATTCACCGTACCATCCGTCCCACCGGTGGAAGAGATCAAGGACAGAAACGATTTAATCTGGCGTAAGTTCCTTCTTCTTCTTTTTTTTGTGCTACTGTAAATTGAGAGGTTCGTCGGTTTTGAATGGATGGGAATGGGCAAAAATGAGAGATGGACTTCGTTTGAACGCAGCTTTTATTTTATTTTTTTTAACGTTTGAACGGATGGCTCTCCGTTAGGAATGGGCAAAAAGGAGAGATAGACTTCGTTTGAACGCAGCTTTTATTTATTTTTTGAACGGCTGCTGCGCAACTCCCGAACGAACGAGAACACGCCTTTTTCCGGCTACTCAAAACACTTCCTGGTTTTCTTCAGCCAATCAGATAATATCAACATAAACTTGTTTAAGCAATTATTAAACGGAATATAATATAGGTGTGTTGTTCATCTTAATATGATGAGCCATCATTTAGTGAACAAATGAGCCTAAGCTCAACTTTATTGTTGCCAGCACGCGTGGTGATATCCGTGAACTGTCTTGACCGGAAGCCTTGTCATATGCTATCAACTCTAAACCTACAGCGCCCTCTGTTGGCTATATGTATCACAATCACATATCAAGACAATAGGTAATCCTAACACAAAAGAATACAGTATAACGCTCAAACATAAAATGACAATAATTAACAATTTAACACTACTGTTTCCACCTCCATGTCAAACTGCAGCCAACTGTCGTGATCCCTAACGTGTTTGTTTTTTGTCTTTCCATCAGGTGCCGTGGAACTCAAGCTGAACCCAAGTACCGTCCACAAAAATCTCACCCTGTCAGACGAAAACACCAAAGTGACATACGGCAGTACCAGGTCGTATCCGTCTAACGCGGATAGGTTTCAGGATTTTCAGCAAGTTCTATGCGAAGAGGGGCTATCGGGTCGCCATTATTGGGAGGTGGAGTGGAGGGGCCACATTTGTGCGGTGATTGCATACGATGAAACTCCGAGGAAGTCTGGCGAAGGCTTGCGCCTACCATTCACCGATATGTTCAGTTCTTGGGGACTTCAGGCAAGCAATGAATTTCAAGTCGTCGCAAAAACAAGTACGATGAACATTTGGTTGTGCTTTGAGCCTACGAATGGCGTGCAAAGATTCGGGGTGTATCTTGACTCTCCCGGGTGCACTTTGTCCTTCTATCGTGTCTCTGGAAACGAATTGTCTCACATCTATACTTACGAGAGGCCTTTTGAGGAGGAGGTCTACCCAGGTTTTGCCGTTTATACCAAACAAGGCTATGCTGCCCTGACGTTTTAGCACGGCTAAGACCCATAAGCCCACGTCATATTAATCAGCTCTGCAACACTTTCTGCGCCATTATTTTAAACAGCGTTTCAAGCAGTGGGCACCGCTTCATAATTCACATAATCACTCACTTAATGATCGCACATCAGCACGTCATTTGCTTAGAGGACACTCTTCACATGACTAAATAATAAAACGATTTGAATGTTAACTTCGAGGCACTTCGGTAAAACATAATTTCTAATGAAACAATAGACAGATGCGGATAATGGACAGTTTATTTGATTTGGATCAAAGCGATTTGGTTGGTGTGTTGCTTGTGGCTTTATTTCGGTTTGTTGTTAAAGCCCCCAAAACTCGTGGAACGATACTTTTTTTTTCAGGAAGATGTTACCAAATTTTTGGGGCTGTTGTTGTCAGCCACATATCGAAACCAGGTATGCTTCTCAAAACACAATTTATCTAACTGAGAATCAATTCGCAATTGATGTAACAATGTAATGTATTGACGTATGTGAATGTTGAAAAACAAGAACATTCAACTTTTACGTCATTGGCCTGTTTTTATTTTTGGGTTTTCTTTCCTTTTGCTTGTTTTTTTTTGGTGTACTGTAGCAACAGTTTGATAGATGATTGGCTTTCGGTGGCCTTGAAAAAAATCACAGCATCTAAAAAAATGTGACTCTGAATAAACTTTTCTTGTCACTAAGCTTCTTGCTCTGATCTGTTGGTCATCATTCTATCTCCTTTGTGATTAAAATGAGAGTGGGAGTGGATAATGGAGAATGGCTCAGAAACAAACAAAAATCATATCACACTCCAGGTACTTGTGTTAGCACTGAGGTTGACGCAAAACAACAACACACAAATTGTTCCGTTTAATTGCTACACACAGAGCATTTTGCAAATGCTTCTCCTGCATTTTAGATGCATGCAATGTGTCAGATTACCCATTCATCATCTATACGAGCTAGATCTGATTTCAGCTGGGCTAGAGCCGCGGGCCAGTCAATCACAGGGCACATATAAATAACTATACACACTCACTTCCACGCCAGTGGACAACTTTGAACCTCTAATTAACCACAAAAGTATGAATGTTCATGGAAGGAAGTTGCAGTAAACCTGCCAATAGCAGAAATCTGATCAAAACTGATGTCCGATGAAATGCACTGAAAAGTAAAAAACAAAAACAATAACGCCCCCCTCCCCCCCAAAAAATACGCATAAATATTTAATATTTCCCAGAAAACAGGGTGGAAATTGAGGAGGGGGAATTGTACATCAAAAACAACTCCAAAAAAATTACAGATTTTTTTTTCTTTAATTGAGAGCCGTCGACTGTATTTCGAAGATACCACTGGAACGTTGACAATTTCTGTGACTGAAAAAAAAACAATTCTCATCGTTTCCTCATTACATTCATTGGCACCAACAAGAAATCTTTTACATATTTTCGGTCCGGTTAGCTGTGAGAGAATTTGAATCTCGTCGCTATGAGACCGGACCTACTTCCGTGTTCACGGCGTTGCTAGGATACGACACCGCCATTGCTGCTCTGTTTTTTCTCCCTATTTTTTGGGGGCGTTTTGGTGGGTGCTTTTCGGCAGGATTGAACGCCATGGAGATTGTTCATGAGTACTCGAAGCCTCGCAGGGATTTTGGCCGCCAATGTCTCTTCTCTGACCATCCGGCGGAGCTTGTTGCGGACGTGCCTCCCGACCCGGACCTGGCGCTGCAGTTCATGCCGAGGGGGAGCAGCGGTCGGACGCTTCAGTGTTCTCAGGACATGTCCGAGCATCAGGTGGCCTTCCAGCTTAATCATGTTTACCTTTGAACGCGTACTTACCGTGCTAAATACACTTCCTTGTTGAAGTACAGTACTTAATTTCAGTACTTTAATTGAGAAAGTGAAACGTATGCACTTTTCTTGGGTTTGTTTCTTTAATGTATTCGCTTTATTGTGAAAACACAAAATTCACAACCTCACAAGGATATTGCATAAATATTTTTGATAATAGAAATTAGGTAGGAATTCGATATCTGAAAAGTATTTCCCTGGGTTGAATGAATTTGTATAATGAGTAACTTATGTATTTGAAAATTGAAATGAGTTAACTTTGTATATCATGTTGTAATTTATTGAGAAACACTTGTAACTAGGGTAGATTAGAACGAAATAAAAACAATACACCGCTGCCCACTTTCTTGATGTTTTCATTTATTTATTTTTAAATCATTGTTCAAATTCTTGGTCGAAGTCATTGATCATGAACCACGTTTGTGTTGACACCGGTTCAATTATGTTTCCAGATAAACACAGAAAGGTTTGAATCAGAAAGCCGCGGAATAAACCACGTGGAAGGGGGCTGGTCTAAAGACATTAACCCCCAAGAGGTGGAGCAAACCATTCGTTTCAGAAAGAAGGTTGAGAAGGATGAGAGTTACTTGAACAGCATCGCGCAACTCGGCGGCGTAAGACCCTCTGTTGTCCCACACTGCCTCGATTTAACCCTGAAATCATCCTGTACTCTATTATGTCATCTGTCTGGGGTCCAGGTTATAGAGCACTGCGTTGGACAGAACACCGCCGTTGACATCTACCAGAAGTACTTTGAAGATGAAGATCTACTGGACGAAATTCAGGATCCGCCATTTGCTAATACGATCTATGTTTTCCGGTATCTGATGACAAAACTTATCCCGCAGGAGCTAATGTACAGATTTTGAGATGTCAAACTTCTACTTGTCGATGTCACACTTTGGATTGTTTCAACAGAGATCCAAACCGGGTGAAGCGAACCGTTGGCTGTTTATCCTGGCACCCCGATGGAGGCAGGAAACTAGCTGTTGCCTATTCATGCCTGGACTTCCAGAAAGCTTCCGCAGACATGAGCCCCGATTCGTACATCTGGGACCTCGGTAAGCTGCGACAGACACAAAGACAGGCCAAGGGGCCAAAATATGACACAGTCCCGATTGGATATTTCTCTTTTTTCCAGAGAATCCCAACAAACCTGAGTTAACTCTGAAGCCGGCGTCTCCGCTTGTCTGTTTGGACTACAACCCAAAAGACTCGCACACTCTCGTCGGCGGGAGCTACAACGGCCAGATTGGTGGGTTTGTGTATAAGATGGATCAATACTTCTCAAGTGGAGCATAGTTATTGAGAAGTTAGCACAGTCCGGCTTCCCGGCAGTCCTGACCAGGATAAATTAAGCTATCCATGCAACTGTCCATCGGACTTCTTGTGCTTATGTTCAATAAGTCTTGGTGTGTTTTAGTGTTCTGGGACACCCGTAAAGGCGGTCAGTCCATGGATGTTTCCTCTCTGGAGCAGAGTCACAGGGATCCTGTCTACAAAACCATTTGGTTGCAATCCAAGACCGGGACAGAAGCCTTCTCTGCATCCACCGATGGACAGGTCTGTCAATTTAAATCAACCTTCAAGGGCTGCTGTTTGACGAATCCAGCCAGGCCGAATGAACGCTGCGTTTTGTGCCAGGTTTTGTGGTGGGACGTCCGTCGGCTGAGCGAGCCCATGGAGCAGTTAATTTTAGACCTGGGTCGGGAAGGGAACCTGGACCGGGCTTTGGGAGCTATCTCTCTGGAGTTTGAAGCCACCATGGTGTGTTTTGTTCCAGCTATTCAACGCTGAATGAAAGTAAGCGTGTCTCAGTCCGTCCCTTAAAATGTCTTCTTGTCTCTCCAGCCAACCAAGTTCATGGTGGGGACCGAGCAGGGTGTTGTTGTGTCCTGTAACAGGAAGGCAAAGACTCCGGCTGAGAAGATAGTGTGTACCTACGAATGTCACCATGGACCTGTCTATGCCCTGCAAAGAAATCCATTCTTCCCCAAAAACTTCCTCACTGTGGGGGACTGGAGGGCTCGAATTTGGTCCGAGGACATAAAGGACTCATCCATCATGTGGACTAAGTAGGCTCCTGGTTTATTTCCTCCAACAAGGGTGTGAATTGTAATTCTAACTAGATTGTTTGAAAACAACTCAACCACATTTCCAAGAACGCATCTCTTACATTTTAGCGGCATTTTTTGCTTTCTTCTGTGTGTATTCTTGTTGTACAAGATTCTGCCATTATTACGTATCCTCACTGCTTTTTCTTTTTCGTGGCCATGTCCCATGCCAATATAATTTGACTTTGATCAGATACCAGATGTCATGCCTGACAGATGCCTGCTGGAGTCCTATTAGACCTTCCGTCTTTTTCACAGTGAAGATGGATGGCGTGCTGGACATCTGGGACGTCTTGTTTAAACAGAACGACCCCACGCTGAGTGTAAAGGTAAAGTCATCCCTTCTGTGCGGGCCTCAAGCCAAACCACATTTCTCTGTGAGCGGCTCAAACCAAGTGTTGTTTTTCAGGTGTGTGATGAAGCTCTGTTTAGCCTGCGGACACATGAGAACGGTCGCCTGGTGGCTTGCGGCTCTCAGCAGGGTGCGGCTACAATACTGGAGGTCTGCTCGGGACTGTCCAACCTCCAGAAGAATGAAAAGAGTCTTATGGCCGAGGTGAGAACCTCAAAGTCAAACATTTTCTTTGCAATAAAAAAAATCATTGGTACCCTCACAAGTTTAAAGAAGGTGTTCTGATGAAGGTTTTATTTGATGGAATAAGAATCGAGAAGCTACTTGTTGCTCTGTGGGCACTATGTTGGTGATCTTTGAGTTCAACACACATGCTGACTTCCTCCACTTCAATTAGCAACAAACTAATTTGGCTGAGTTCAGCAGCTGAAGGAGCTTCCTTGTATCAATTGTGTGCACGGGCAGATGTTAGAGCGCGAGGCGAAGCGCGAGAAGATCCTGGAGGCTCGTCAGAAGGAGCTGCGGCTGAAGGAAAGGAGTCGCTCCGAGCAGAGCCGAGAGGACGAGGCGGGACGAGACGCGACCGAGCGAGAGGAGTCTCCCGAGCAACTGATCGCCAGAGCTGAACAAGACTTCTTCAGCATGGTGGAAGCTGAGAAGAGGAGGAGGAAGGAAAAGGAGGAAGAAAAAAAACAGGTCAGGACTGATGGCCATCAATTCGTAGAAACCCATATTGTTTACCAACACATCCAAGAGCAATGTTTGTGCTTTCTCCTCTTATTATAATGCGACACCGAGGATCTTATTGAAATCTAATCTTAAGCCATCTATTCTCACTTTCATTTATATTTACGTTTTTTCGTCTGTCCCTTTATCTTAGATTAGCCCGTAGACAGGAGGCGGACAACAAGAGTGCACCAGAAGAGCTCGGCTGGGTGCGAAGCGCAGTTTGTCCTGAATCAGTCTAACCAATGGTACGCAGCGTTACCATCCATACTTTTTTCTTTCGTGCCTGACCACACATCTCAATCGGCCATCAGTCACTTTCCGTCATTGCAGTATCCGCAATTTTGAACCCGCATCGTTGCTGTACAATTGCAGGAGTTGTGTTTCTGCCGTGCAGTGACAAGGCAGCAGCACCTTTTCTTATAACGGGCTAGGAAAAAAAACCCCAGCAACAATATCCCACTATTACAGGCACTATTTTGTCCTTATTTAAGTTGTGTGTATGCCAGGAGACTTTGTGCTAGAAATGGGGTACACTTTGGAATAAGTCACCATGCAATCATTCACAGGACGCACGCGTAAAGAAAAACCACCACCATGTTGGGCAGGTTCCAATTGCTTCCAGCAGATGGCGCTTTAGTTTAAACAAAAAAAAATATGGACTGCATTATGATTGATTTCACATATGATTAATCATTTAGAGCCAAAGGAAAACTAATATTGCAAGAACACAGCACATTGGCCTGGTGGTTAGCATGTTTGGCTAGTAGTTCTGATGCACCATGCACACAAAGTATGTTCCAGGCCACGAATGTCCTAATAATAATTATCTGTTTCCAAGTATGGATGACAAATCTTTTTAAAATGTATTGGCAGCCTGTCTGAATAAATGGACAAGTAATTGCACAGCCGTTCGTGTCTTGTCCAGGTGTTCCTTGTTGTCTTCTTGGTCTGCATCAGTTCATTGTTTCTGTTGCCGGCACACATCATACAGTGAAACTCCTCTACATGGGCGAAAATACCCCCTAGTGTGAAAAAATCTTAATGCATTAACACCATTCCCACTTTCCTGCCCCCCATACAACAAAAAAAAGCCTGTTGCGTTATACGAAATATTTTTCTCTGCTCTTGCCTCGCGACGAGATTCACTACAACGAAGTCTAATCCAACAGCGACCTCTACTGCTTCGTTCGGAAACGGCAACAGCAACCACCACACTGGTTTACACATGCGCAGTAGTCCAAGAAGTATTTGTTATTGTTAGTTTCAGACGCAGCAAGAACGTTGCATTGCTAAAATTGCTCCAAAACGGACATTTGGATGTCAAGCAGTTAAGACAAGAAGAGCTCTGACGCTGGAAGAGAGGGGAAAAGTGATCAAAATGAAAGACGGAGGAAGCAAAATAAAATACATTATCCAAGAAATTGATGTAAGTGAAAGTGAATGCTGATCGTACATTTAGCAATTTCTTTCCCTTTTTTTCTTTCCACACTGACTATATGAAGTGTCAAATAAGTGTATGCTCATACTTATGCACTATTGGAATGAAAATAAAGAGTACACTTACGTTTGTGTGTGCATGTACACATACGTTTGTGTGTGTGTGTGTGTATGTGTGTGTGTGTGTGTTTACATCTGAGATCAAATTTGCTACCTTGAAAAACCCCCTGTTGTGAAAAATGTCTTGCTGCAAACATGATTTCGTTGTAGAGGAGTTTCACTGTATAGCCTTGGTCTGGGTGGTGAGCTGGAGAATGATTTAGTTCTTAGTCTTACTCTGATTTTTGATTTGGTGGACTTGGATCATTTTGTATTTTGATTGGTCCCAGTATCTGGTTTGCCTTTTTTTCTCCTTCTTCTTTCTTCCCATCATCTGCTGCAATTTGATTCTGAGAAAACCTCATGGTGACTGCTGTAAAAGGTGCCCCCCTCCAACCCCTCCTCATCGCATCTATTATTCACAAAAGCATGCAAGAGCAGCTGTTTCCAGCCTCATTAGACGAAGATCACACCAAGACGTGTGAGACAATGGTCCATCTTATTGCGGTTTTTACGTACTTGCCGGGAAGATCAAGCAATTTGCAGTATAGCTCCGAGCACGACATCAAGAAGGAATAAATGATTAGAAACAAGAATATTTCTCATAGGGCTTGGAAAGCAAATAACTTGAGGAGACACTTTCCAAAAATCTGTCCCAGCGGATTTGAGCGTTGCAAATGCGTCCTATCGAGCGGGCGATTCCCTTAACTGCCCTGGCCTGTCACTCACTTTGATTTGGCCACTAATTAAGAAAATTGCTACAGAAGGGGCTTCTCGGTTCACATCCAGACCACACAAATCAATGAGGTTGTCTATTGAGGCTACACAGGAGTCAATATTTAAGAAATATCCTCTGATTTAAATACGGTTGCGGAGTGCTTCCCCCCCCCCCCCCCCCACTTCCATTTCATGTGCGTCGAGTTGGATTCTGCTCATTGACGTCTTTATTGCATCTCAGTGTTGATTGTTGGTGCAGATTTGTGGCCTCATTTCTGCTGCTCCAGTGCGCAACAGCCACATGCTTGTGAGTGAGATTAATTTAGAAAAGTGGATGAAGATGGAAAACTGGAAGTTGGACGGAGGTCGTGAGCAGGAAGGAAAAGAGGGAGAAAAGGAACGAGCGGAGAGAGTAAGCACAGAGCATCGTCCTTAGGCTGCGTTTTCGTCTCCACAGAGAGAGTTGGTGCAAACTGAGGCAATTCTTTACACAGCTGAAAAAGAGTGTGATAATCCAATTAAATGAAAATGGAAACGCCAAATGATCTCTACCCCAGTTCCTTCATATTCTTAAAATCCTCTCTTAACACCGACGCAGCCACATACACAGTAAATGTTGCGGATATCATTAATACTGAGTGGGAATAATAACTTACTTAGTTCTGCAAATTTGAAATATTCTGTTGGGGGGATAGGAATGATGTTGTGTGGAGGAATTATTATTATAATTATTATTATTATTCACATTTTCATTCATTGATATCTGTGTGTATATGGAATTAGAAGGTAATGCAACAATGTGGAAAAAGTCAAGCATTTTGATTACTTCATGGATGGGATCTATGGAAAACATGCAAAACGGATCCTTTTCTATGCTATGATATTGTATTTTATAAAAGCATGACAAAGAAGAATGTAAAGCTGTTTCCCCCACTTTTAGACGTACGGATAGACTGCACATGGAAATGTGCTACGCTCTTCAGTATGGGAATAAATGTTAACATTCTTCACAGAGGATAAAGGATATAATAATAATAATAATTCATTTTGAATACTGTTCTATTAACTGTTAACATGTGTTGCTCCACCGTTTGTGTCAAATATGCATTGCTGAAACATTGATGCTCTTTCCTATTATGTGTTGAGATAAGGTAAGCGGACTTAAAGGCAAATTTAGGAGGTTATTTTGAATAAGTAATTCTCTTTATGTTTAGCTTGACAGTAAACTTGGAATCGGAGTGAACTGAGTTCTCTGCCAAGATGCATTTCTTTTATTTTGTAAGTTTTTACCAGTAGTTCACTCATATCTCAAGGCACCTCTGTCTTTTCGGATTTTTTTTCTTTTTTGATTTAGATCTAATTCACTTACACAGGAATGAATGGTAGTTTTTTTTTTTTTTTAATAACTGTGTCTCAACTAATAAGATTCAGAGAGTTGTACAACAAGGCGGCCCGGTAGCCCAGTGGTTAGCACGTCGGCTTCACAGTGCAGAGGTACCGGGTTCGATCCCAGCTCCGGCCTCCCTGTGTGGAGTTTGCATGTTCTCCCCGGGCTTGCGTGGGTTTTCTCCGGGTGCTCCGGTTTCCTCCCACATTCCAAAAACATGCATGACAGGCTGATTGATCACTCTACATTGTCCCTAGGTATGAGTGTGAGCGTGGATGGTTGTTCGTCTCTGTGTGCCCTGCGATTGGCTGGCAACCAATTCAGGGTGTCCCCCGCCTACTGCCCGAAGACTGCTGGGATAGGCTCCAGCACCCCCCGCGACCCTAGTGAGGATGAAGCGGTTCGGAAAATGAATGAATGAATGAATGAATGAGTTGTACAACAATGCGCGTGTGTAATTATCGGTAATATATCGCGAGATTAATACCTCTCTGCCAGTGTCACTTCTGCTCACGTAACGGACCTCATTAGTTTGTGCGGGAGTACCTAATAAAGTGTCCCATAGGTGATTCAGGGGAGTCCCCCCTCCCCCCACATCTGTACACGTTAGCGTGTTGGTCAATTTACGATGAAACCGAGGCGATGGATTATCGCTGCAACTACAGTTTTATGAATTAAGAATGTTTTGACGGAGTAACTGGCTTCGGATTTAGAGGCACAAACTGTACGGTTGCCTGTCCGCCTTGTTCTCCGTGTCTACTTCAGGGTTATCGGAAATTCAAGTATTTTTTGGCAGCTGAAGGCACTGAATCTGTACCCAGTCATTACACTGTCAAAGTATTTATGCTTGATTTCTTTCTGTTTGAGCTTCTGGAGCCCGTGTGCGTGCGGGCGTGTGTGTGTGTGTGTGCGCGCGCATGTTTGAAAGGGGGCTGCAATACTGTACTTCTCTCCTGTCAATGTTTCTGCACAGCACTGTCCTAAAAAAAAAGTCGTCATGATTTAAAGGTTTGCGGGATTAGTGGTGACATTTTTATACCAGCAATAAAAGCAGGGATGGAGGGCTTTGCTCTTTTGCTTTGGGACATCCGCTGAGGCCAGTGAATGAGTGACGGATGTGCACAAGCGTGTCTGGCAGACCTTAGTGCAATTACTGAGAAAAGTTAGTGATCCTTTTTCCCTCCAACAGTGCGAAATCAACTCAAGACTTCATCAAGGCAAATCAATGGAAGGATCGTGTGTGTGTGTGTGTGTGTGTGTGTGTGTGTGTGTGTGTGTGTGTGTGTGTGTGTGTGTGTGTGGTTTTCTCAGAGAAATACAGTGAAACTCCTCTACAACGAAATCATGTTTGCAGCAAGACATTTTTCACAACAGGGGGTTTTTCACTCTAGCAAATTTGAAACAGGAAAGTGGGAATGGTGTTCATGCATGAAGATTTTTTTCACACTCGGGGGTATTTTCACCCATGTAGATTTCGTTGTAGAGGAGTTTCACTGTAATGACCAAATGCACAAGTGAACCCAAACATACACTGGAAAATAGAGTGTGTTTTATTTTTTGGTTTATGGTTTTACACACACACACACACACACACACACACACACACACACACACACACACACACACAAACATTTGGCTCCAGATGCATTTTTTAAGTAGACTGTACATCTACTTCAAAATAATTATACAGTTCATATTTGAGTGTAACTGTAACAATAGTAAAATTAATGATGAGACAGGGTTGAAATAAAAAACTAAGCAGCTTCCGACACTAAAATGTTACTCAGTCGTCACTATAATCACAACGCTTCCCCAAATTATGACCTTATGATGGTGAAGCAGTTCACTTGACTGACTTGGTGGATTTTTTAAAAAGCCATCACATCGTGTCACCACATTGAATTGACATATAAATGCTGCTGCGGCTGACGTTAGGCAGCTGCAGCAAGAGCCAGATGGCTTCTGTCCAAGATTTTTCAGATGTATTCTGCCCCTGCCAAGAGAAGCCGAGCAGCTCCATCTCGCCTGCCAGTCACGGTGAAGCTCAGCCAGGTTGCGACCTCACTGGCGGGCTCCGGTGTGCAGACGAGGGGAGCGGCTCCGTCGACTTGGACTGACACGCGAAGACGGCTGATGAATGAGAGGAGAGAATGTGATCACGAGGGTATAGATTTAAGAGACATGCTTGGTGTCTCCCTAATGTCCTCTGGCAGCAAGCGAACGGGGGAGAGGAGAAAGATGTCGGCTCGCGGGTCACGCTAACAAGAGCTTTTTCATCTCAAAATTCTCCACGGCGTTGCAGATGGAACAGTTGAAGATAGGTTCAAACCGTTTCATTGCGCTTGCTCGAGTTCAGCACTGCAAATGACAAAAGTTTGTGTTGTTTATTGGAATATGTCAGTCACTAAAATTGACAAATGATTTCATGTTTGTGTTATTTTACACTTTATGGCTGGGCAAGCAGTCCTGAGGTACACATACTACATTTGTATAAAAAGAATTGAAAAAGAACTCAAAAATGTAAAGGGAGCCATTGAACGGATGCCAGAGTAGGAGTTATGTGCTCCCTCATACGAGCACCAGTCAAGAGGGGAGCAGCAGCATTTTGGAGCAACTGGAGATGCTTAATGGAGGATTGGCTGACTTGAATATTTGAACAGTAGGACATGTGAGATTCAGCGGTTTAAATATCAAGTTCACATGTCAAGGTTGAAGTGCAATTGGGGTTCATGCTGAAATTTCATTTCGCGATCGACCCTTTACCGCATGTATATGCATACCCTCGCGATCGACTAAGGACCAGTATGCAGGCTACCAGCTGATCGCACCACTGGCCTAATCAACCGATTATTTTTTTTTACTTTAGTGCAAAACACATTGCTGTAAGAACAGACCCACACAAGCTTATGATTACTGTCAACTGCTCTTGTATTCATTCATTCATTCGTTCATTTTCCGAACCGCTTGATCCTCACTCGGGTCACGGTGCTCTTATATTAGCAAGGCTAAATTGTCTGAGTAACTGGCTGAAAATGAAGGGGGAAAAAATACCCCCTAAAGCGAGTGTGAGGCCATTTGTTTTTATTATTAACAATGTTTATCGCAACGTTTAGCACACTGTTATGGCCCCTATCCCAATGGCAAATGTGCAGGAAACTGGGACAATAAAAGAAGGTCAGTAAACGGACCGTTTGTGTTGTCTCCACTGATTGGGAAACTGCACTTTCTTTTCAACTGCTGGACATGTGGAGAATTTTCACAGCTCTGGAATGTACTAATAATAAGTCTAAAGGACACATGGCAGTTCTTGAGTTGACAACAAGTCAATTAAACATTGTAAAACGTAACCACAGCCAACTTAAAATAATGAGACAGAGCCCTGCAAATTTTGTCAGCTCAAAATGTTTGAAATCATATTCCCATGATAGCATTTTGTTAAAAATGAACATATTTTGTGCATGCGGTTGCTTGATGCAAAATAAATATTTTTCAATGACTGTTGTTTATGATTGTGTCGAGAACAGGTGTGTTCAACCAGTCGGAATGGTCCAAATCGATCACGGGGGCAGGGGGTGGGGCGGTGTTAAGAAAAAAAAAAAAGATGTATTTCTGTGTACGTGATTTAAAATCATATTTATATAATTTTTTTGTGATAGTCCACAACGCAGCCTAAGCGCTATCACTGTCACTTTCCCCAAAAAGTATTAATAAAAAGAAAATTAAAAAAACAACTCCCCTTAAACTTACAGTGGTGCGTGACCAACATCACCGGAAGTAGTTCGGCGTCAGCACTCTGCAATTGCAGTTTGCGATCAGAGCTGCTGAAATATATCTTTTGTTTATTATTATTATGGTATAACAATTCAAAGTTTGTTTCATCTGCAATTGAATGGAAATCTGGAGTTACAGGAGAAGCATTTTAAAACTGTCCACGTGAGCTACGATAGTGATGTTAGTGCGATTAACACGCTGCAAAAGTGCGTCCCATGTCGCCGAGTCAGGTCTCCATTAAGGTAGGCAGGAATTTCCTTTTCACAAACTCTTGCATTTTTTAAAATTCATTTTAATAGAAAATGTTGCTTCAGGTGTGAAATATCTTATTTAAATGGCATGTTCTGAACGGAAAGAAATTAATTAGAACGCTTCTAATTAATCAGACGTAACTTGAAATGGAGTTCCACCACTCGCTTTTATCACTAATAAAATAAGTTAATCACAAAATGAATATGGAGTAAGTCAATATAACAGGACGCTGCAGAGAAAGCACTGCTTAAAATTAAGATTCAAGCAAAGTGGACATATGTGTTCACATCATGTATTTGTTTTGACTAAGTGAAGCAGCATGAGGCTCACGGTTATACCTGAATGTTATGTTCCAAGTAACTACCAACAATTATTTATGTTTGGGCTTTGTCACAAGCTGGTCAAAACAGATCTGGAAGACAGCAATGTCAATGTCTTGATATTAAGACGTTTCTTGACATAAAGATGTCTCTTTGGTTTTTTTTTCTTGTGACAAGTTGTTGAAACACTGAAAGGGAAGACATTTTGGCCGATTTTTTTTCAGCTTAAGGGAACAGTTTTTGGGTCTGCTCCTTGAATTAGAACAGTGGTTCTAGAGAACTCCAGGGCGATGTTACAGAATAAAATCACCAGGACACGACCAAGCCCCGGCGCTCCTCTTTTGTGTTCAGTCGCAGTCAGACTGGCTGCGTTGAAATTCCTCGCATGCGCGAAGCTGTGCCCCGGAGCTCAAATGCTCTCCTAAAACCAACATGGCAGCATCAACCCCACACACAATCACATTCAGTAGCTAGCTGGAGCACCTGAATTACTTTTTCTCTCCACCATCTGTGACCCAGTCTATCCACTGTCACCTAACTCTAAACGGCTGTTTTCCCCCCTCCAAGAGAAATAGTCCTTAGAACGAATCAACCATTTACCAATACTTGTTCTCCCATATATACAAAGCACACTTATTTGACCTTGTTGCTATACCAACAGGAGCAACACGAAAGAACAGAGAGATGGTTTGTAGACCTGCACACAGCTGAAATGGGTTACCAAAAAACATCAGTCAAATGCTTGGTGGAACTATCGGACTATTTTTCTCAAGTGGAAGACACAAAATGTTTGGAGTTCCATGCAAGTGGAGTGAAAATGAAATCTTGACAGTACAGTACCTGCAAGGCCCCATTGCTCAAAAAGGCGCACATAGAGATTTGCCTTCAATTTGCCAGTGAACATTGAAATGACTCACAGAATGCTTTGAAGCGCGTGTTGTCGTCAGATGAAAGCAAAGCTGAGCTTCGGTGCAAAGAATCCCGCACATTGGCTAATTAGGTAACTTGTATTGCAGTCCTCTTATTTTTTTCCTGCATTTCTGACCCCAAATGTAATTTTTTTTTTTACTGTTCTCTTAACTGCCTCGATTTTTCACGGCATGAGAAAAATCCTTCCCTGCAACAGTGCAAAGGGGTTATTCACACGTGCAGCAGAATTGGAAAGGAGCATGAAATAGAATGAAAAAAAAAAGGTATATAATAGCATCAGGAAGCACCCGGAACACAATGTTCCCAATGCATCACTCTGCAGAAAAACAAAAAGCACAATACTTGGAAGTTAATCCCTTTTTTATATTTAATGTTTAAAGTCCAAATAGTAGCTTTTAGGCCCATTTATGAAACTCAGACGTACCTCTTTTTTTCTGACCGATTCAGCTCCGACTAATACACCAAGTAATAAAGTGCTTTTTAACCCCGGAGAACCCAAGAACCCTTTTCTTCTTTGGAAAAATGATGAATTATACATTAAATGACTGCTATATGTTCACTGAACACCAAAATATATGTTTTTTCAAATAATCAATGCATTAATCCTAATTTAGGATAAGGGCCAAATTTGACCCTTTGGGATTTAAGGGTAGCATTTGAATAGCAGAATTTATAGGGGCCAAATTTGACCCCGTGGGTTCTCCAGGGTTTTAAATTGCTCTTGGTTTCTCTTTGTATGTTTGGAACTTGGTGTTTTTGTTGCTTGGCCAGGTTTATCTTGAAAAACAGGTTCGTAATCCCGGGGGGGGGCGGGGCAACCAGAGTCGCCAATTTCCAATTGACATATTGGAAATTTTACTGATTTACCGCACATCAAGATAACATGCACCCAAACATTCAAGGTCAAAGTGGAGACACAAACAGGAAGCAATTTCCCTTTTCATCCGTCTCTGCGAATTCTAACATCGACGCGGGTCGTCAACCAAATGTCCCGGTCGTAAATGTAGTTCAATTGATGGAAGAATCCCGTTTCGGCGGCAAATCACATGAAAGGCGCGGTTTCTGGTGGTCGATTGAAAGAGCTGAGGAGCAGAGCGGCGAAGCGAACAGCTGAGACACGCAGGGAAAATAAAACGAGTCATCATGGGAAGCCGCAAAGGTGTTGAAGGGAGACAGCTGGGAGAAGGGATGAACGGGTGGGGGGGAAGTGAGTGCTAAAAAAACAACAACAAAAGGGAAGCCCCCTGGCAGAGATTCTGCAAAATGTACTATTTTTACATTGCTCGTTTTTTTTTTTTATTCGTCCAACAAAATGCAATATCATGAATTATTTAAGCCCCTTTCAAATTCCCGGCTTCAAAACATATGTCAACCGTGAGGAAACATGACACTTGCGCTCGTGAGGTGAGCTCTTTTGAAATTCCGACATCGGCGGTGGAAACGCAAACACATACATGACAACGATATACCAGACGGGAGCAAACTTCGAAGGAGAAAGCAATGCGACTTGTTACTCTTTGACTTGACTACATTATATTACCCCTGCCAAGCATGTAATTGCGGAGATGACAAGGGTCATCAACTTGCAAAAACTGATTGCCAGGGCTCATATTTGCATGTTCACTTCTCAATGTTCAGGTCCACTTGCATCGGGGCCAAGGGAGGCTGTAACTGAGAAGATCCGCCATTCATTTTCCATATCGCTTATCCATTTTTAGTGTCGCAGGGAGCTGGAGCTTCTTCCAGCTGACTTGACCTTGGAAGTGCTCGCCAGTGAATCACAGGAACAGGGGCATACACGGAAACAAGCAACCTTCCATGTCAACCAGACGAAAGGTATTTACTCGCAGGGTAATTCGTTTTTTTTTTCAATGTCAAGAGAAATCCCCCAAATTAGTATGACAGTCAAACCTCAGTTTTCGAACGTCTCTGTTTTCGAGCAAATCGGTTTTCGACCAAAAATTTCCAGTTTTTTATGCCTCGGATGACGACCGAATTTCGGTTCTCGAACAAATTGAGCGCACTTGAATGCGTCACTTGACTCCTCTCGCCTTCCTTACACGAGGAAGTGACGCTTCCTCGTGTAGCGTTCGTTCATTGTGAACAGACATGTTCAATAAAGATTTTTTTTTAAAAAGAGCGTGGTTTCGGTTTTCGAACAAATCGGTTTTTCGAACAGCCTTCTGGAACAGATTATGGCCGAAAACCGAGGTATGACTGTATATCAAATAAAAAAAGATGTACTTGTAGAAAAAGTACCGTA
This sequence comes from Hippocampus abdominalis, assembly GCA_018466805.1. Taxonomy (NCBI): domain Eukaryota; kingdom Metazoa; phylum Chordata; class Actinopteri; order Syngnathiformes; family Syngnathidae; genus Hippocampus; species Hippocampus abdominalis. Next base: position 4,495,221 of record CM031711.1, read on the forward strand.
TTTTCCGTACGAAAAGGCGTACCTAAAAGCCTTCCATTTTCTTAAAAGCTCACAGCGCGCCTTAAAATCCGATGCGCCTTGTGTATGGTCATTACGGTAATATGTCGACCCCAAAATGGCTCCTTGCTCAAGACATGCTGATAACGCAGAGTTCAAACTTAAGGCGATCGGTTACGCAGTTGAACACGGAAATAGAACAGCGGGAAGAGAGTTCACGTTAACGAGTCAATGTTATAACTTGCTCTTGGTTAAGTGAACTGTGTCGCTGCTTTATTAAATAAGTTTTACTGACATCTGATGGTTCTGTTGGCGTTTCCTTGAGCGTAGCTCCATCTAGTGGATGCATTGTAGATTGTGTCTTATAAAGCGATGCGCCCAATGCATGAAAAAAAATTACAAAATAGGCCATTTATTGAAGGTGCGCCTCATAATCCAGTGCGCCTTTTAGTGTGGAAAATACGGTATACGCCTTTGCAAATGCCCGGTAGCTCTGCCCCGTTAAAATGCACCGAGCTGCTTTGAGTTTTCGACTCTCAAGGAGCATTGTCTGTTATAATGGATGGATTGAAAAACAAAGTCGGGGGCATTTTCCTTCACGAATCGAGCAAAAAAAAATGTCATGCCTTTCATGATCATTTTGATTGACAGTGTCCGGTTCGTATTAATTGAACAAAATGCTTCTTATTACGCCGGTAGTTCACAGCGGTATGAAACGTACACCTGCGATTGGCTGGCAACCAGTTCAGGGTGTTTCCCCGCCTCCTGCCCGAAGATAGCTGGGATAGGCTGCAGCACGCCCCCGCGACCCTCGTGAGGATACAAGATTTAAAAATAGATGAATGGATGGATGAAACGTTCACATAAATAATCCCACCAAAATAACAAACCCATCGCTCTGTATGATAATCTGTCGGTAAATTGTAGATATCGTTTATATTTCCGATCCACCTCTTGTGATTTGTATGCAGAGAACCATGCGTTCGGCGGTCATGTTTATACGGCGGCGGTGAACATTTTTCATGGAAAATACACCGACATGTATCTTGTGAGGAACGCGCATGACTTCAAGGAAAGCAGAAAACACTCTAAAAGGATACGTTTGATTCTTCCGGGGTTGTGTTCGGCGTACGGCAGAACGTATCAGATCTATCTGATTTACAACTCCGTGGTAAAGATCCCGCCGGCTTCAATCTAGGATTCAATCTGTTGCTGCGCATGAATTTGTACAATTTATTCGAGACACAGCTCTGCCTGTCGGCACTGTGCGAGTACGACGGGAAACTCCAATATGCCTTCGACGGTTTCTATCATGTGGAAAACACACCGAGACCCAGCGTGTGACACAATTTTTTTTAAAATCTTAATAGCCTCACATTCTTGTAAAATACAGTCAAACCTCTGTTTTCGAACGTCTCGGTTCTCGTCCAATTTGGTTTTCGACCCAAAATGTTGAGTTTTTAATGACTCGGATGACGAACAAATTTCGGTTCTCGAACAAACTGAGCGCACTTGAATGCACCATTTGACTTCTCTCGCCTTCCTTACACGAGGAAGTGACGCTTCCTCGGGTAGATGAGGAACTGACGCTTCCTTGTGTTGCTTTCCATTGTGAGCAGACGTGTTCAGTAAACATTTTTATTTTTAAAAAAAAAGCGTGGTTTCGGTTTTCGAACAATTTCGGTTTTCGAACAGCCTTCTGGAACGGATTATGGACGAAAACCGAGGTTTGACTCTATTATGAAAATACTCTGAATTGGAACATCCCTAATTCAAGTTTTCCTGTAATCCTTTTTTTTTTTTTTTTTTACTGGAACTACAGAATAAGTTTAATGTTTGAGTCAAGTATGACGCATTTCACCAGGAACATCATTCATATTCAAACATACATATGAATAGGAGGGGGGCGGCCCGGTAGGCCAGTGGTTAGCACGTCGGCTTCACAGTGCAGAGGTACCGGGTTCGATTCCAGCTCCGGCCTCCCTGTGTGGAGTTTGCATGTTCTCCCCGGCCCTGCGTGGGTTTTCTCCGGGTGCTCCGGTTTCCTCCCACATTCCAAAAACATGCATGGCAGGCTGATTGGACACTCTACATTGTCCCTAGGTGTGAGTGTGGGCGTGGATGATTGTTCGTCTCTGTGTGCCCTGCAATTGGCTGGCAACTGGTTCCCCGCCTGCTGCCCGAAGACAGCTGGGATAGGCTCCGGCACCCCCCGCAACCCTAGTGAGGATCAAGCGGTTCGGAAAACGGATGGATGGATGAATAGGAGGAGTAGAAGCGAGTTCAAATAGAATCAGGAGTTTATTCACGGATGGGTAGATGGAATAGATTGATCGATGGCTAGATGGATGAGTCAATCGTCTTGACCGATACCCAATCGCCCACATAGAATGAACAATTTCGGGTAGATTGCCTGCGCTTGCCAGAAATTCCAGTGGCCCTTTTTCATGTTTTGTTGTAGGAGTTCGGTGAGTCTGTCTCGGGGGTTCGACGGAGGCATGGAGGGTAAGACGCACGCGACTCAACATGTCACTTAGTTATGACGCCCGCTTGGCCATCACTGTTCTGGAGATGATCACATGACATTGCTTGTCCAATCAGTGCTGTGGGAAATTTAGTCCGCTTAGTAGTCAACGTGTGAATGTCGTGATAGTACGTCGTACAATTAAAAAAATAAAATAAAAAGTGTACTTATCTCGTGAAATTTTATGGACTTTTTTCTGTTTTTACTATAAGCGGTTTTATAAAATATCTTGAATTTATTAAAAATAATATTAAATATTAAAAATATTTATTTTTCACTCATGAAGGGTTTGGTGAATGTGTATATTAACTGGTTGGGTTCTGTACCGCTAAAAAGGTTAACTCATTCACTCCCAAAGACGTTTTTAAACGTCTTTCCAGACTTGGTCCAGAATTGGCTGGTACTGAATGAGTTAAGAACCACTGCTTTAGTGTATTTGACATCGTAATCACATCTGTTTTGCTTCTGGCTGCTCTCTGCAATACGGGGTAAAAAAAAGATGATGGTGGACAAAAGGTCCCCCAAGGATGATTCATCTGCAAAGAACATTACATGCTGTATTAGCTATTTCTGATTCCTACATCGGCATTCATATAAGAGGATTTCTGAAGACTGTTCACCTTTGATAAACGGGTTGGATCAAAAATGTGGCGATGGAAGCGTTTCGAATTCCAAGTCGTGCTCTTATGACATCCACGAGAATCCTACTGAGCAAGTTACTACTAGTTGGCTGCATAAAAGATCATGTTTGAGACATTGTGCCTTCCCTCAAAGACAATTCATAGCGTGGCCTCCACCGACCGATAATGTTTGAACAGTAAGAAATCCGCTTTTCTCTGAGAGAGAGCTGTCAACGGTTATAGCCATCGAAAACGATTCTGACTAAAACCGATTTAACTGGTATTTGTCGACGTCAAAACAGTGCTCCTCAGAGACTCTGAGGGCATCGTTGGACTTGTTGGGATCCTTAACGTGGCTTTGCAGGGCAGAAGTCGCACAGCAGGGGCTGCAGGGAGGACATCTCTTGGGCGGTTGGTCTACCTCAGGGGACGGCAAACCCAAAATTTTGAAAGAGCCTTATAGGACAAAAACAAAAAACAAATATGTCTGGAGCCGCAAAAAAATAAAAGCTTTTTATAAAACTTACAATGAAGGAAACACGTGCTGTGTGTATGTAGGAGACTGGACTGTCTCAGAATTGTTTATGTTATTAATTCCTTTGTTGTGTGTTCACAAACGCCCCCATAGAATTTATTTTGTGATTTCCTCGCTTGATTTTTTTTTTGTTTTGGTGCATTCTTTTCACTTTTCTTAGTGTCAGTGAAGTGATCATGAATTTCCGTTTTTCTGAGGCTGTCTTTGAACGCCTCTCGAGTTGTACGAGACGAGAGAATGCAGGGAGTCGGACGCAGACGTGTCCGTGTGTGTCGAAACTGTTAAAAACATAAATAAAGTGTACGTTTGAAAAAACCAACACCACAGCTCTCCTTTTTCGGAGCTGCAACATGCATCTATATTGTTTTGAGCTATATTAGCCTACTATCAAAATATTTTTCCATTTTCAAACATTTTTTTATAAAGCACCAGGGAGACACTAGATGTCGCTTAAGAGCCGCATGCGGCTCTGGAGCCGCGTGTTGCCGACCCCCAGTTTAGGGGATCGGATATCAGAGTTGTGGATTTTGCACGTTCTGTCTTTCTGTTGGTTTTCTCGCCCATATTCCAAAAACACATGTTGGGTTAAATGACAACTCAGAACTTTTCGCAGGTGTCAATGTAATTTGTTTAAATTGCTTATTTGTGTCCTGTGATTGACTGAGATAGATGTCGCTAAAGAGCCGCATGCGACTCTGGAGCCGTGTGTTGCCAACCCCCGGTCTACCTTCAGGTCCCTCCGTAAGAATCTCAGCGGGGGACGATGATACTCAGGGAGGAGGCGGACCTGGTTGATATCTCCACTAACTGCGACGGAACGTTCCCGGAACCTCAGCAGGACATGAGTCGGCACGGTGATCAAAATTATCCCTCGGTGTGATTGTGAGCACGGCTGGTTGTTCGTCTGCGTGTGCCCTGCGATTGGCTGGCAACCGGTTCAGGGCGTCGCCCGCCTACTGACAGCTGGGAGAGGCTCCAGCGGAGTATATGACGCCATTCGACTGTATGTGTTCTTCTCAAACAAGACTTCTTCAGGAAATAAAATAAAGGAAGATGCTTAGTTGCAATCTCCACCGTGAGGGATATGCGGCAAATGAGCTGTGAAGTGTGTCTGCTTTGGAAACAGCAAGGAAATGCTGTGAAGTTTGTTTACTTCCGCTCGGATGGTTCCATTAATGGTAATTTAATAGAGGATTCAAGGGGGGGATTGAATATTTTTAAATCTCAAAGCAGAGCGCATCCATCTGATGTACGTTCCTATGAATTAGTAATCACAGATAAAAAGAAAAAAAATCTTTCAAAGGGAACCGACCTCTATTGTGCTCTGGTTTTTCTCTTCAAATCATCTTTTCAATTAAAAATGTGGCTTATAAAACACGGGTTAACATTCAATACGTACAACTACGGATGTGTTTTTCCCTATGGCAGTTTTTTTTTTTCAATTTGCAAAGTATTTCTGATTTCTTTTCCATCTATAATGCAAATGTTGCCTGTTTGATTCCCATAGGAAGGAGAATGAATCAGTTCTAGGGCGGCGGCATGAAGTCCAGTTCTGAAGTTGGGGCTTTGAATCTGGGCTCCTGCCTTCCTGTGTCGAGTTTGCACATTCCAAGGGCTGAGGCACACTGAGCAAAATTTGAATCGCAGTTGCACGATGTAGCGCAATTTCGAAGCCGTCAAAATGCATATCAGAAGCTTTCACACCGGCAAAAAAATGAATTTCTGGGCCAACCACGCGCTGCCAAGTGTTAAAAAATACAGTATATGCCGTGTAAATTTTTTTTGACAACACTGAACCATATTCATAATTTCATATCTACTCGTGGATAAAATAAAACCCGTGGACTCTTGTGGCAAAAAGAGACGTGAGTGGCCTACATGCCGTGCTGTTTACATTGGGACCGAGCGGCGCCTTTTCATTATCTCCCCATTTTTTCACCTTGATCCACACCCATTTCCTTTCTGTGGCAACTTGCGTCTTCCTTGAATGACATTCCATATCTTATGGATTTAAAAAGTGATACGTTATAACACATTGTACTGGGCCGAATATAAGACGATGTTTTTTGCATTGAAATAAGACTGAAAAAGTGGGGGTCGTCTTATATTCGGGACTATATACCCATTCACGACGCTAGATGGCGCCAGATATCATTGAAGCGAATGCTGAACTTGACTCCCCAGGCCAAAGCGAACCCCTGTCACGAAGAATAAAAATAAAAATAGCGGTAGCACGAAGAAGAAAAATAAAAAATAGTGGTAAGAAACAAAAGAGAAGAAAATAATAGAAGAGATAACAGAAAATGGAGAAACGTAGCGACAATCTGGAGAAAAGTGGGTCAAAGATCGGCCAGGTTAACCGGCAGCTGAGGAGAAGTTATGGTGTAAACTTGGAGATGCTTTTTCTCTCAAACATATTGTTATAATCATTTGTTTCAGATGTACTGTAATTATTTTCTGTATAAAAATTAATTTGGTGTTCAAAAGTCTTTTTTTCAAACTTGAGAGGGGGTTGTCTTATAATCAGGCCAATACGGTATTTGGGGTTTCGGAACGCAATAAGGCCTCTCCCAGGTGTCTTCGGCCAGTAGGTGGGGGACACCCTGAACTGCTTGCCAGCCAATAGATAAACAACCATTCGCAATCTCACTCACACCTAGGGAAAATTCTGAGTGTTGCATTAACCTGCCACGCATGTTTTTGGAACGTGGGAGGAAACCGGAATGCCCGGAGAAAACCCATGCAGGCACGGGGGGAACATTCAAACTCCACACAGGAAGGCCAGAGCTGGAATCGAACCCTGCACCTCTGCACTGTGAGGCCGACGCGTTAACCAGTCCACCACCGGTGCTCAAGTTCACATGCTATATTAAGGCACGTTTTCATTGCACTGGCAACACTGTTGCTTCCCTTTACAAACGATGCCTCGTTTGCAACGAACGTACATTTGTGGGATGTACAGCGCAACACAGGACATAAAAGCTGATGTTTTCAGTGGCATCCAGAAACACTGCTTGTTTTTTACTGTATACACAAGGAGTTAGAATTGAGAATGAGCCGGTAGACTGATCCAAACAGTACATTCATGCATGATGTACGACTTGGCAGCAACCCCTGCGGTGTACCAATTTGTTTTCTGTCATGGCCACATCACAACTGGACTGCAGAAGTAGCCTCACATATAAAAGGATGTATAAAAACAATATTCTGTTGACCAAAGGTAGCATCTCAATGAGATGTTTTCATTTATTTATACATTCGGACATTGTGTGTGAGTGTGGCATGTGGACTTGAGGCTGAAAGTTCAAAGATGACATCTCGGAAGATTGTTCATGTGCCTCGGGCGAAGTTTGAGGGGATCACTTCCGATGAAGGATTCTCATTGAGACCAAAGAGGATCAGGTTTGTCCTCCAATCAGATTGCCCTGCAATCGGAGAGCTCATGTTGTTCAACTCGGTAAAAGGAGGAAGAAATGAAGAGTTCTAAGGCAAACACAGTCATTTTTATTTTACATGCAATGTCACCGATGCGACGCCTCAACATGCAGCCTTGAGATGTGCCATTTTCGAGGTTTTCATGATCCAAATACAATTATGCTGGCTAATTTAATGGGGAATGTTAATATCTCGGCGTGGAACTCAGTTACATCAAGCACGGAGAATCCAATAGGAATCAAAATGCATCGAGATATTGTGCTGTCGGAGTAACGTCCGCGCCCTGAGTTGAAAACAGACAAGCAAAAAGCTGGCAACCAAATCAGCAGGGTCGTACTTGCAAGCTAGCAAACTCAGACTGCTTCTTTCCGCATTCCAAACACATCCTGTGTCGGTGAACTGAACGCTCCAAATCGTGCACGCCGACCAGTACAAAGTGTAGCCCACTTCTCTCCCGAACGTCACTAGGGATTCGGCTCCAGCTCAACCGCGACCCAAATGTGGACAGCCACTAGAGAAAAGAGTTCATATCGCTAACACCTGAAAAAAACAATATACAGTCAAACCTCGGTTTTCGAACGTCTCGGTTCTCGTCCAATTTGGTTTTCGACCAAAAATGTCCAGTTTTTTATGCCTCGGATGACGAACAAAGTTCGGTTCTCGAACAAACTGAGCGCACTTGAATGCACCATTTGACTCCTCTCGCCTTCCTTACACGAGGAAGTGACGCTTCCTCGGGTAGACGAGGAAGTGACGCTTGTGTTCAGTAAACATTTTTATTTTAAAAAGAGCATGGTTTCGGTTTTTGAACAATTTCAGTTCTTTCCTTCTGGAAAAGGATTATGTACGAAAACCGAGGTTTGATTGTACTCTCAAAAAATTGCACTGCATCATTATGGACTTTGCCTAATTACAAAGCCTCTCATAAATTGGATTCAATCAAGTCCCTAATCATTTCCTAACCAAAAGGCGGACGTGTCGGGAAAATGCATAACATTTAAAAAAATAAATAATTAAACATCTCCTATATTGGTTTGTGCTGCTGTATAGTACTCACTATAAATAGTGCACTTTATTATCTGGAATTAAGCAAATTGTATTTTGACGATGTAGTGTTACGAGGAGTATCTAACCACAGCATCTGCATTATCCGTAAACTGTAGCTTCTGATGTGTTTACTCGTTGGATGCTATTTAACTCAAGGGTGACTCACCGTTGTCCCATTTTAATCAAAAATTAATGCGCGATGATATCATTGAAATGAATTGTAAATATTTCGAATGTGTTTTGAGGTCAATGTGTGTGTGTGTGTGTGGGGGGGATCTCAATGGATCATGCAAACACCACTGAACAATTTAGAATTTCAGCTATAATGTCAAATAGTTGTTGTACTCAGCACTACAAACACAAAGAAACTACAGAATCTGATTGAACCACTTTCACCAAGAAATCTTCGGCACTATCTTCATACCAAAACACTTCAATCCCCCCCACACCACCCCCCTCGCCATCCCACCGTCAAAGACCCTCTTGACCTCAACTTCTGCTTTTGTACTCTCAGGTCTCTACGGCGCATGACCGTGTTGCTTCTGGCCGGCTTTCAAAACCATCTTCATGGATGTCTCCGGCGGATTTTCTTTCATTGGTGGCACACGGCTCTTCATTCTTCGTCTCTTCCTGCTACCTCCTTTTTCTCAACTCCGTCTTCTCTCCTTTGTTTGCCTACGCTATCGATTTTCTCTTCGCTACTCTCCGAGCAAGGCTCCACGTCTTCTTTTTCTACTTCGAAGCTAAAGCCCCCGGAGATTTTGTTTCATGGCTGCTCGGTGCTTTAAGTCTATTTAGTCCCTTCGGAGATGCTGCAATACCTGTGATTCGGGAACAGGGGGGGCTCCGAGGTGCCTCCTTCGAACAGCGGGTGTCCAGGAGAAGTTCTGAAGTGACTTCGGTCTTTTGAGAAGTGACATTTAGCTTATAAACCTGTCGATTTAGGCCACTGGGCTCATCTTGTGAATATATCTCCTACCGAGTGCAACAAGGGAGATTCACTTGAAATTCAAATGGATTTAAACAATTTAATTCAGGGGACAGATGATAAAACAGCTGCTTTTGAAGACTGTCTGATACGTTTTCCTGCTGGGGTAGCTTCAAGTGGAGAACAGCTGACTGATGCATTGTACAGAAACTCCTCTCCAACGAAATCATGTTTGCAGCAAGACATTTTTCACAACAGGGGGTTTTTCACTGTAGCAAATTTGATCTCAGTAAAACACACACACACAAACGTATGTGTACTCTTTATTTTTTATTCCAATAGTGCATAAGTATGAGCACACACTTATTTGACACTTCATATTGTCAGTGTAGAAAGAAAAAAAAGGGAAAGATATTGCGAAATTTACGATCAGCATTCACTTTCACTTACATCAATTTCTTGGATGTCTTTTATTTTGCTTCCTCCGTCTTTCATTTTGATCACTTTTACCCTCTCTTCAAGCGTCAGGAGAGTGGGAATGGTGTTAATACAAGATTTTTTCACACTAGGGGGTATTTTCGCCCTTGTAGGTTTTGTTGTAGAGGAGTTTCACTGTATTTATCCTGGGAATGTTCGTTCATCCCTGAAACTATGGTTCTCCAAACTGCCTCTACCATATGACTCTGTAGCGTTTCCCTACTGGCGGAGTGTGGAGTGGAGAGGACATGATTGACAAAAAGTAGGCTTAAGAGTTCAGCTGATGAAAAGTGATTATCATTCGCGGCCATGACACAGGACGGGTTGTGATCTTGTAGAACATTTTTTTTGTTCTGGTGTCTCTGGAAGTTTCAGGAGAGAACGTTCACTCAAAATCTCAGGATGGCCGGCCTGTTAAGGGCGTGGGGAGTTCTTCTCTTTGTATATTTTACAAATCTCATCTCATTTTCCTGCTGCCACAGTGATTCCATTTCCTTCGGCAACGCTTGTCTTGGGACGAGGACATTGTTTTCCTCAGTCGGTGATTGTTTTTCTAATTGGTCTATCGTGTTGTTTTCCTTGGCATTTAACGTCTCCGTCTTAATTCCACAGGTAATATGCAGTTCTTGTCTCACTTCATTACAATTTCTTTTGAGGCTTTCACCTTTATTTCCATCCTCGACTTGGCAATTTCAACGTCTTCGGGATACCGCATTTTGACATCGACTTCGATCTGTGTCCGCGTTTCAATTTCTTCTCTGTATGCCTCCAATTTGAACTGGGTCAAAAAAGTGTTCATGCTCACTGCCACAATCATATTCCTTTTCAATCATTTTCATCTTCTCAGGAGGAACCCCCCCCTCACCCCCGCCCCCCATTTGTGACACCGGCTGTCTGAGTTGAAGTGACATGTAAAGACAAGGTATATGATACTGCACCACGTGTTAGAATTTGGATTACAAATCCTTGATTTTGGCGTCTTCATCCATGAGCGTAGATCTGGAAATGAGTGAAGACTAATTTCAAGAAGCAGAAGAATGCCTTTGTTCCCCCAAAGCTTTAATTTTAGGATACAACACAGAAAAAGTGTAGTCTTACCCTGATGTGTGAAGATGATTAGCATCAATGCTTTTACCATAGGAAAGCGTGATTTGACAGGCACTGGCCTACGAGCCGGGGTTGTTTTTTTTTTTTTATACATTGAGTGTCCAGTTGGATTTGGGGCATTTCCTATAATTATCCTTAAATCTTTTGTTGGCGAGTGGACATCGTACAATTGAGGTGAGATTTTAAACTTTCGGGAAATATTTAAGTGTGCACTAGTACCATTAACAAGGCACTGAGGTTTGTCTTACCCAAAAAAAAATGGATCATGCGAAGTAATTCAAATAAAAAAATCCATGCTTTTATTTTCTAAAAGACAAGATATAAAATACCATTCACACAGGGAATAAGAAATCAGGAAAACCAATGGGAGAGAGCCGAAGTAATTAGCTCTGACATTTTAAAGAGCCTGTCCCTAAGCTCACTTGAAGATAAAGCATCTTCCCTGGTTGACAACATTTTTATTGTCAAGTGTGATGGGTCCCCCAAGGTATGCCTTTTGATTTTATAAATGTCAACCAAAAGGATTTTCATTAAAAATGGTAACAGGAACAGCCTTCCAGTGGTTTTGTTCAGTGACCTCAAAGTGATTAAATGTGAAGTGCATCGCAAAGTCCTACTTCAAAATCAATTTGATGTCACACTGATTTCAAGTTGCATGACTATCCTTGCCATTTTCTTGATCAAAAAATATTATTGAGTGGAAAATGGGCAGTTTTGGCCTCCAAGCTACCTTTTGAGTACATAATACAGTACTATTTTGTCATTATAAATCATGTTACAAATTTTGAGGATTGGCATTTTATGGTGACTGGAACTGATTGATTGCATTTCCACTCATTCCGGTGGTGAAGGATGATTTGAGATAGACCTTATGTTGCTGTTGTGTGTTTTTTTTAATTTTTTTTATCTTAACCCACAATCATCTCGCGTTACTCAAAACACCCCCCGCCCACTTCTCCTCTTGCCCCCCCACGTCGAATCCAACCTCTCCAGTCCACTCGTGTGACTTCGAAACGCGCATGAGGCACAAAAAGCCCACGCAGCGCAGCTGCTTCCATTTGCTGCTCGGGAGACAGAAAGCACCGAGCCGCCGCTACAATTCGCTCACGATGGCCACTTAGCTCCTCCTCACCCGGGAAGCAAACTTCCTCGGCCACCTGTTTTTATGTGTTTTTTTGTGTGTTTGCGCTCCACAGTGAGGTAGCCGGGTGAAGTCTTTCAAAATCTTTTTCGTTCCTTTTTTGTTTGTTTGTTTGTTTGTACGCGCCGGAGCACTGTCCCGCGACGTGGATGGTGCTTCGGGGACCAGCCTGGCTCCGGTTATTTTCCGAGTGGACGAGGAATATATGCGCGGAGATGCTGCTTCTGGTGCCCCTTCTGTGGCTTTTGCATCTGGGCCGAGCGGCTCCCCCGCAGACCGTGCAGGAGGACACCGGGGTGGTAAGAAGTTTGTCCCTTCTTTTTGACGTTCAAGTAGATCCGTAGGCTTCTGCTTTTTTTTTTTTTTTTTTTGGATGGATGTTAGGTGGCAAAACTCTCTGAATATTAAGCAGCCCGGATGTTGATGAGAGGAGGAATCAAAGGGCGCTCCAAAGCAAGTGATGGAGAGCCGTGATGTGAGGTAGCGCAATAAATTGGATCCGAAGCTCGGAGTAAATAAATGCACGCACACACGTACGATGTCTTCTATTTGGCTGTCGCGAAGCCCGTTGACACGAAACGAGGCGCATTTCCAGCTCTGTGACAGCGCGAGACAATGCGACTTTATTGGATATGCCATTTTCTCTCAGTCATGCTTCGGAAATGTGTCACGACGACACTTTGTGTGCGCGTGTGTGTGCGCGTGTGTGTATGTACATTTTATCGCGGAGCTTAGCGGGAGCCCATGACATTGTTCTGTTGATGAGCATGTTCTGAATATTGGTGAAACTGGAGTAAATCATGTTATGGGATGCAAAAGTTGTGATTTAAAATCATTTTGTGAGTGCATTGCGGATTCGACTTGTACAAAGGAACGTTTGAGACATCCTGGAAAAAAAAACTAAATGACAAAATAGAAAACAAAATGTAAATTTAAGAGAATAAAACTATATTTAGAACACTGTTCTAGATTTACATAAACAGCTGTACATTTTCAATGTACATTGATTGTTGTACTCAATAAAAACGTTTGGATCCATAATGATTTTGTAAATGCTGAGATTCAAACACTCAAAGGCATATACATTACTCCGAAAACAAAAATTGGCATTAAAGTCATAATTTGTGAGATTAAAATTGTGTACGTGAGTTTGTATACAGCGTTCCATCGCTACTTTGCGGTTCGGTTATTGCGGCTCCACTCAGTCGCACGTTTTCATTTGTGACCAGAACTTAATCTATCGCTGTTTTTTCTCGCTATTTTGTATGTTTTCTTACTATTTTTCTTTCTTCTAAGTCATTTTTTAAAGCGGATTTGTGTTTTACAAAAATCGAGAGCATGAACATTCGACAGCTTTTCACTGCGTTCAAAAATTGGAGCTCCGCCTCCGCAGCACACAACGAAGACAAAGCACCCACATAGTAACCACATTAAAGTATTCCTTTTTAGTTTAAAATGGCTTACTTCAACCAGAATCCCACAGCACATTGCAGCCAAAACTACAATCCTGATGGATTAACATGCCTTGTGAATCCTTGTGGAAATCGAAAACCAAGTTGCCATGACTACGGTTCTATACTATTCTGTCCTTTACATTTGCGTCTTCTTCGTTTGCTTTAGAAGAAGCCGGAGAAGAATAAATCGAAGCGTGCTGCGTGTTTTGATTTGCATACAAATGCGATTTATGCCGTTTTGCCCCAACTCGACGTTTAACGCACTCCATTTTGCTTCAAGATGGGATTTGTCCACAATCATTACATGGACTAGTATTCCCACACCAAACTGGCATTTATAAACCCAATCAAATGTTTCACTTCTCCTGCAAGAACATGTCAACAGAAAAGGGATAATGGGCAGTTATGCCTTCGTATCGACACCCTATAAATACCGTTTTGAAAATTGCGTTTGTCACGCCTTTGTCAACAGTCGCTGCAAACAAAATATGAAGACGATGCCAAGCGCTCTCAAAGCGGCATGCTTCACTTAACACGTCTGCCTCGATATGTGACGAGACTCCAAAGAGACACACACCCATGTGGGATGTGTATATACGCTACAGTGAAACTCCTCTACAATGAAATCATGTTTGCAGCAAGACATTTTTCACAACAGGGGGGTTTTCACTGTAGCAAATTTGAAACGGGAAAGTGGGAATGGCGTTCATGCATGAAGATTTTTTCACACTAGGGGGTATTTTCACCCATGTGGATTTCGTTGTAGAGGAGTTTCACTGTATGTGTTGTAATTCGAAGATGTCATATTTTAAGAGGTGTTATATCATCCGTTCGCTTCTTCCTTTGGTGGTTTTCAGCAAATCAACAGCATTCATATACGATACCCGAGTCCATTGGCATTTCGAAATCGTGTCAGGTCACAAGTTTAATAAGGGGACACAATGTTACGGACTGAACTACTGCAGACATTGTACTTTTCCGAGTCACGGCTTTTGTAGCAGATGCTTTTTGTCTCCCATAACAATATCACGCCTCGAGCCACTAGAACGCACTCGCCCAGACGCTCTTAAGCATCTGGCTGGGTCTCAGTGTCCCTCCGGTGTCCATCTTTTGTTCCGCCTGCAACCACATTTTGATTACGGACATTGTCTTGGCTCTTTTGCATTGTTTCCCAATTCCCAGGGAACTCCTGCCCTGAGATTTTAGAGTTCTGTTGCAAAGTTGGCTGAGGCCCCAATCACGACGCAATTGTGTTCAATTTAGTCGTGTTAAAAGCAGGGGGTGGGGGGGGGGGGGGTCACTCGACCAGGAATTTTGCTTTGAGTAACTGCAATATAGCTACAATTACTTATCCTATCTTTAGGTGGACGGCGTCTCCACAAAGACACGACGAGATTTGTCATTCCTACCCCCCCATTGTTTGAAGGCATTCACAACTTTATGTCTAGATACACAAAGCGAGATGCAGCAGTATTTCGAATACAAATGTCAGCAGTTATGATGGGAACACATAATTTACCCTGAGCTTTTCTCATTTTATGAGTCATGCCGACTCCACATTGCACCTGGTCTCAGTTTTATCTTCCCGGTTTGAACTGTTTGATTCTCCTCTTTCCAAATATTACTGCAGGAAAGAGAAAATTGTATCAAGACGCCGCTGCGTGATGCCTCGTGTCAGACATCTGCCTTAGTGTTTTATGGTTTAGGGCAGGGGTCGGCAACCCAAAATGTTGAAAGAGCCATATAGGACGAAAAAGCCTGTCTGGAGCCGCAAAAAAATAAAAGCCTTCTATAAAACTTACAATGAAGGAAACACATGCTGTATGTATCTAGGAGACACAAACGCCACCATAGAATTTATTTTGTGATTTCCTCACTTGATTTTTTGTTTTGGTGTATTATTTTCGCTTTTCGTAGTGTCAGTGAAGTGATCATGAACATCCGTTTTTTCGGAGGCTGTCTTTGAACGCCTCTCGATTTGAACGAGAAGAAAGAAGGCATGGAGTCGGACGCAGACGTTTTCTGTGTTTGTCGAGACTGTTAAAAGCATAAATAAAGTGTACGTTTTAAAAAAACAACACCGCAGCTCTCCTTTTTCGGAGCTGCAACATATATCTACAAACATTTTTTTATAAAGCTCCAGGGAGCCACTAGATGTCGCGTGTTGCCGACCCCCGATTTAGGAGATCGGATATCAGAATTGTGGATTTTGCATGTTCTGTCTTTCTGTTGGTTTTCTCGCCCATATCCAAAAACACGTTTTGGGGTTAATTGACGACTCAGAACTTTTCACAGGTGTCAATGTAATTTGTATAAATTGCTTATTTGTGTCCTGTGATTGACTGGTGGCCAATTTCGGGGATCGGCTAACCAGGGCTGGCGCATTAGAAAATGGATGGATGGATGAATTGGAAGACTTGGGGAGGGCATGTTTCAACAAAGGCAATTTGCAAATAACAAAAGGGGGATTTTAAGAGCCAGATGGGCCACAGACACCATCCCTCCCACCAGTGACCTTCTTGATGGATTGATTAAAAAAAGACTCCTCCCCACCGATCAAGCTAGCCTCAGCTGGTGGGAGCAAGTGGATTCAATTTTCATCGAAGCTTTTAAGGGGTGTTCCTTTATCCCGGCCTAGTGGTGCTCATAACTGTTGTCCATTTGAGACACGGTCCACAAAACTACCACCCGCCCAGAGAAGCGTGTCGTCCTCCACCTCTTCTGAACCCCCCGCCATTATGATGCATCGCTTCGCTGTTAGCGAAGCTTGTGCGCCGCTGCGCCGCTGTCTTTGAAACTAATTAACTGAACCACAAACTTTAAGCACAGCTCTGAGCCATGCATGCTTTGCGCTTATCGCCGCGCACCGCTCCGAAGTGTTTATCATCCTTGCGTAGGGAGGGGATTTCAACATAACAGCCCCCATATACTGTATGATCTAAACTAGTTTTTTTTTTCTTTTTTTTGTTCATCTTATCTTTTTGATGGTTCGTTTTACGGCAAATTCAGTGGTGTACTGTATTTATCAGCTGCAGAGGGGGAAAAAAACAACAAAAAAAGAGCTTTATGGCTTCATTAAATCACTTGGAACACGTGTTTTAATTAACAGTATCTGTGTAGTCGTCGGCAGCTTTTACTTGAAGGTCTGTTCGATGCCTGCTGGGAAAATCATCCCAATCTTCTTGATCAGGACATTGCTGGTCCCTCCATCTGATCGCATGTCCATCGACATGAAGGAACACGCTGGGCTTTCCCACGAGTCTCACGTCATATGTCTTCTCAGAACCCGCGCCGGTGCCTCTCATTAGCTTTGCCGTTCGTGATCGTGCAATTTCAAAAGAATCGCATTCTGCTGCCTGACGTCCTTGACGTTAGTGCTTCCAATTGTGGCTTCCTTATACCAACGTATTGCAAGTCTTATGATTACATCCAAAACCTGAATAAAGCCACAAGGTTGAAGAGAAGAGTAGGTGATGGCAAGATATAACAGAATGGAGAAACGTTTGCATTGAAATTCATCAGCCAGACGGGGTCAAGAAAGTCATTCGACTGCCGTAATGAGAATTAGAGCAATTACTAAAGGTAACCCTGTTCAAATGTTAGGATGCTGTCACACCAACAGAACTTTTTCAACAGGTCCGCAATACGATATTTCGAAGCGTTTTGTTTGTCACTTGAAATAAAAATGTGAAAAGTGATATTTAATCAACGTATGACTTTAAAGGGGGGTAGTTTGCAGTATTAAAGCTACCTAGCTAGCTAGATTTAAATGTACCATATTTTCACGAACATACGACACACCGTATTAAAAGGCGTAGTGTTAGTTACGGCTGCTATTTCGGTATTGGGCACGTACACAAGGCGCATTGTATTATTGGTCGCTAGCATGGTAAAACGTACGCTAGCTTAAAAAAATACGGTAGCATGCGTGTGTAACCGGTGGTGTCCGACTGCGTTGGATTTAAGAATATTGGTGACACACTGCAGGATTTCTTGTGATGGTTTGAAGTTTTTAATGGTCTTGTGGAACTGAGAAACTTTTATTAAAAAAAATAACCATACTGGAAAATGCTGTTATAAAAAAACAAAACGAATCAATACATCACATGCTAGTCCAAATGCATCCTTCTGAATAAGTAGGAAACGTTTCCTCTGCCGACATGTTTTTTTGCCAAGGAATGTGACCTTTTCTGTGTGCGGTCTTGTGCTGTGGCCTGGTTAATGAGGGCACTTTTGTTGAAAATGTTCTCAGTCACAGCTTCTTACTGTGTACTGATTGACAGTAATGAGTGACAGTTTGGTGTGTAACATGCATCAAATTCACATTTTCCAGTGAAGAGTGCAGAGGAAGCCAAGTAGTTAACGCGCTGCTATCCAACTCGTCACAGCTTTGTTAAGTGTGAAAGTACTGCAGGGGCTTTTAAACATTTTTTTGGGGTTATGAGAATGACAGAATTTAGCATATCTTACAAGAACAATTCGACAAGCATCTGATGTTTAACCGGCTGCCGTTGAAGCGCGGCTGATATTTCCGACTGAATATAAATCGCTTCTTTTGGTTTGGTTGTTCAAATTTGTTTCCGGTATCATTTCTTAAAATCAACATTTAAGAATCCGCCATGGCGCAAGGGTTCTAAGGGTGCATGGTGAAGGGAAATGTTGGGTCACACGGGCCGCGGGGCGTGCTGGAGCCGATCCCAACTGTCTTCGGGCAGTAGGCGGGGGACACCCTGAACCGGTTGCCAGCCAATCGCAGGGCACACAGAGAAAAACAACCATCCGCACTTACACTTAGGGACAATTTAAAAGTGTTCAATCAGCCTGTCATGCATGTTTTTGGAATGTGGGAGAAAACCCGAGTACCCGGAGAAAACCCACACAGGCCTGGGGAGAACATGCAAACTCCACACAGGGAGGCTGGAGCTGGGATTGAACCCACGACCTCTACACTGTGAGATCAACGCGTTAACCACTCGCCGCCGGCAATATAGCAAAAACATTTTTTTTTAAATTGATCATGAAAATTCTGCCATGGGTTCATTAGTTCAGGCAAAAGTGAAGAGCAATGCCTGATTGAAACCAGCAGAGGTGCTGGTGCTTCCAATTTCAACCAGTTTGCGGTTGAAAGAACATCAGCTGAGCGAAGTTGAGTTGAATCAATACAATCTGCCATGTCGCAACTCCTCAGGGCGCCAATATTCTGATCACTACGACACTGGCAGGGGGGAAACAGGAGATCAGAACATTCTCTCTCTCTCCTCCCATTTAACAGGATATTTCCAAGAAATAATTGCTGGTTTCTTCACAAAGTGCAGGATCGCCGGCGTACTGGATGCATTGCATATGCAAAAACGGATTCTTTCTGGGTTGTTTTAACCAGCACTGCGATGACACGACCTCATGGAATATTGCGGGTTCCCTAGTCGAGTTTATTTCAAAGTAAAAATCTGAATAAAAGTTTCTATTGAGTCACAAGCTCGGTTTGGCTTTGACTGTTTTCGTTTGATTTTTTTTCTCCCCCAATTCTGTCGCATTTTCATAACACGAGCGGGGTTTCTCCTTCGGAACTGAGGCTCACGCAAAAAGCTTTTTCCATGGCGACTCCATTACAAGTTGACCCCACTGCAGAGCGGCCCGTATAGGGAAACCTCAAATCAACTCCATGTGGACGGTTCTATTTTAACTACTGTGGCACCGCCCCGCTTCCTCTTTGACAAGATCAAAGTGAGGCTCTGCTGCTGCTTTTCAAAACGATTGACCGGATCGTATAAATACGGCGGTTTGTGGTGTTAGTGCTGGCTTCAGTGCGGACGCCCAGAATAATCTATAGCTTTTGCCATCCGAGCTGCCAAATAGCCCGCTTTAATAACACGATCAAGAAAAGCCGAAGGAACAGCAGCGCCACTCTCAAATTACTCGCAGAAACTGGCAGAGCTATCATAGAAGTGGTTTGTCTGTGTGCAAAAACATTTCGGTTTTCCACGTGTCTTTGATATTTGTTCACGTTTGTTTTAACCGAGTGCTGCCACATGATCTCACACGGTCTTTCCCGAACATGTCTCAGGTGCACGCATGCGGGGAGGTCAGGGGGGGTGCTTCTCTGGCAAGCACACAAAGTATATCCACTTCTCAAATCTATCGGAAGTACTCGTACATGTTTGATAAAACAATTCTGAAATTAGTTTTGTGCTCAAAAAGAAACCGATCAAAATCGTACTTTTTGAAGGAGCTGTCCTCATTTATGTTGAACACTGATTGGACAGGACACCATGATGTCACATGGTGGTAATAATAGCCATTGTTTTCTCTGACGGCACCACTCGTAAACCAATGGCATCTCACCGAATGCTGAGCCGTTACGAAAATAGAGGAAATGGCTCAAATAATTATTTTTAAAAATTTTCTTCTTTCCCACCATAGTGTGTGAAGTGTCAGTTGGGAAAAAAGATTCAAACAGACCTGATATTTATGTCTAAGGTAACTAATTACAACCTAGGTTTTTGAACGTCTCTGTTCTCGACCGAGTTTTTTTTCACCTCGGAATTCGACCAAAAACCGGTTTTTGACCAAACTGAGCAAACCCGAATATGCCATTTGACTCCTCTTGGCTTCCTTACATGAGGAAGTAATGCTTCCTCGTGTAGCGTTCATTGTGAGCAGGTGTGGTTTTTTTTTGTAATTTACGCAAAGCGGACTGTTTTTATGTTATTTCTGCATAGTGTATTAGCCCCTAATCATCTGCTAATAAAATAGTTTCGGATTTCGAACAAATCGCTTTTCGAACAGCCTTCTGGAACGGATTATGGTCGAAAACCGAGGTATGACTCTATTTGACTTCACCAGGGGCAGGATGGCCATCGTGAATTTTGAGAAAATATTTCAGTTGTTCAGTTGCGTATTTACAGGCCGGTCGTGGGCATCACTGCGGCCGTCGCGGATTAGGTTACAGCACGTGACCGCCCCGTCGATGCATTAATGCATGACGGCCACACCCAAATCGACCAAATTTTGTTCCAGTACGTCCCTGGACTTTACTGTTGCTTGGATTAATGGCACCAAACAGAAATGTATTGTGTGACATCACACACTCGTGGAATATTTTGGCATGTGTGTATGTGTGATTTTGACATTTTTGGGTCGTCGCTGAGGTTGGATCGAAGAGGCTTACAATCTCTGTCGTTCATGCCAAAGGCGTTTGATGCTCAGAGCTTGAATCATTCAAATATATTTTCCCCAGAGATTTTGTTCATGTGGCGTCAAGTTAAAATGTAGCGCACCCCATGGCTGTGGCCAGCGGGGGCGCTGTCAAGTCAGCATCGACAACTTTGTGGTCTGAAGAGAACAACACAAACACCCGCCACATCCATGATCACCTCCGCTATATGTGGTCGCACAACTCCGAGCCTTCGAAACAGGAGACCAAAGCATTCATGGCACCGCTTATCCGAGCCGTAACTTGCAAGACTGCGTAAGCTCTAAAAATAAATCCAAATATATATAGACATAAGCCCTTGTGCACGTGCGTTCGCGTATATATGTGTAAGGGTACGTAACAGCTGTCGTAATTCCTAAGCTGACACCAGAAGGATGTGCCTCACGGCTAGGATCACAATGGTCGAACGCATCGTGTGGCCGTACGCATGGGCAGGACGCACGATTGTCGCATTCTTAAATTAACTCATTCAGTACCAGCCAATTCTAGACCAAGTCTGAAAAGACGTTTAAAAACGTCTTTGGGAGTGAATGAGTTAAGCCTTGCATGTCGGTTCAAGACTTTGCTAGGCCCTTGCGACAATTTGCTTCAAGATGATGGCGACGAGGTTGAGCCTTTCCCGAAACCGTTGAGAAAGTTACGCAGTGAAAAACAATTCAGCTTCAAGAGAAAGTGGAAACGCTTTCCAAAGTGGGTTTCGGTGGGTCCCAAAATATTTGATCGATATTTCGAGAATACTTTGACAGGTATGAGGATGACGCTTGACATTATGGCGGCTCAGAAAACGTCTATGCAGAAAGAAAGTGGCCGCAATTTCATCAAAGCAGTCATGATTGGAGGAACATTTTTAAACATACCATACATTGGTCAGGCCGGGGGTCGGCAACACGCGGCTCCAGAGCCGCATGCGGCTCTTTAGCGACATCTAGTGACTCCCTGCCGCTTTATAGAAAATGTTTGAAAATGGAAAAAGATTGTGATAGTAGGCTAATATAGCTCAAATAGATATGGATACATGTTGCAGCTCCGAAAAAGGAGAGCTGTGGTGTTGTTTTTTTAAAACGTACACTT
This sequence comes from Hippocampus abdominalis, assembly GCA_018466805.1. Lineage (NCBI taxonomy): Eukaryota > Metazoa > Chordata > Actinopteri > Syngnathiformes > Syngnathidae > Hippocampus > Hippocampus abdominalis. Next base: position 4,516,770 of record CM031711.1, read on the forward strand.
TATTTATACTTTTAACAGTCTCGACAAACACAGGCACGTCTGCATCCGACTCCGTGCCTTCTTTCTTCTCGTTCAACTCGAGAGGCGTTCAAAGACAGCCTCCGAAAAAACGGATATTCATGATCACTTCGCTGACTCTAAGAAAAGCGAAAATAATACACCAAAACAAAAAAAATCAAGTGAGGAAATCACAAAATAAATTCTATGGGGGGCGTTTGTGAACACACAACAAAGGAATGAATAACAAACAATTATGAGACAGTCCAGTCTCCTACATACATGCAGCATGTGATTCCTTCATTGTAAGTTTTGTAGAATTCTTTTCTTTTTTGCGGCTCCAGAAATATTTGGTTTTTTTTGCCCAAATGGCTCTTTCAACATTTTGGGTGGCCAGGCGATCATATCAGGTTGTTCCAGCAGAAACGGGATGTGGTGAAAAGAAAATGCAGAAAAGTTTATGACTGCGAGCGGTACGAGCACTCGCCGAGCTTCATATACATAACCACATTCCACTTATAAAATGTTCGCCACAAACGCGTTTATCGGCTTTCCGGCTCTATAAAATGAAATGAAAATTCAAGGCGAGGTTTCCAAAATTCGCACGCACAAAAAAAAATAAAAATGGAAGGAATGGATCTACCAGCAGCAATGGCATAAATGTCCTCCTGTAACTCCAAATTTAATTGCAGGCCCTTGAAATAAATGAACGTTCATTACTTTTGTACAGCTGTGTATGAAGGACAGAATGAAATGGTTACACAGATGGGACGAGATGAGTTATTATTTTTCCATATGAAAATGTTGAGGAAACGCCATTCACAAACTCTGCACGGAACGGCAGAGTGAGCATATTTCTTCAGAACCTTCCACATCCTTTTCTCCAAATCAGACTGGTATCTCATTATATGCACTTTGGTACCGCAGCGCAGCCAAATACTTCCTGGGGTGAAACGACGGAGCCCTCGGGCAAAAGATGGGGATCGCATTCGGCACACAACATGCACGGAGCAGAAATCTAAACTCGCGGCTGCTTCAGAGTCCATCTTCTTTCTCTTTCAGTTCACTTCATATGGTCCAATTAATTCTCATTGATCCTAATGACCAATAAAGCCTCGTTCTAGATTAAAACGGGATGAGATTTGGCCTCAAGCACTCCTCGTGAAAAAGTCTTTCCGAGAGCATTTGATAAATGGAGCTGTCTGCTGGGTATGTGTGGTGAGTCCCAATTCTACCCGTGTCTTCCTGTACTTGATTTGTATGCGTTATTGCTCGTGGATATCCCCGAGTGCATGTTTGTAGATGCGTGAATGCTTTTAGAAATCAATAAATGTATAACGTGATACATTCCAACATGCCTTTGGTCACTAATAACAGTTCTATGTCAAACTCGCCGTGCTTAAATCTACAATCCATACACCGAAGAGTTTTTGTTGATTTTACTCAATTTGTATTTTGTCAAGTGGCCGCATGAAATAAAATCATCTGGATACAAATGCGTTGTTTTAAAGTAGACTATACGTCTACCGTATTTTCCGCACTATAAGGCGCACCTAAAAGCATTCAATGTTCTCAAAAGCCGACGGTGCGCCTTATAATCCGACGCGCCTTATATATGGAGCAATATACTAATTTCATAGTCATAGTATTTTAAATGTTCTGTAAAGCGCTTTCTTACAGCTGTAGCGATTGTAAAAGCTCGACATAAATAAAGCTGTATTGTATTGTATTCCATTTAGCATAGCTCCATCTAGTGGATGCATTATGTATAGCCACTATTGTAGATTCTATTCTATGCGCCTTATAAATGAAAACAGTTTTAAAATAGGCCATTCATTGAAGGTGTGACTCCAAAGCGCCTTATAGTGAGGAAAATGCGGTACTTAAAAAAAGGTTTCTGGGTCCTGATGATTTTATTTTGTGCAACCACGTGATGAAATAAATTTAGTAAATTCAACCCATTGTTTTTTTCAGTGAAGGTAATGCAACGGACACAATAAACGTGGATAAATTTCCTTTGAAAATTGTGCAAAGAATTTTCCCAATCTGTTCTGCTAATACACAATACCATAAGTCAGTGTTGTTGGCTGTCAATGAATTTAATTTCTTGAATGTTGGCTCACTCCAAGTAATAGGAGTGATTCGGTTAATTTGGCTTCCTTAAACCTGCAGCCAGGTGTAAATTGTTCAATGTCACATCCGCTGGAAAACAAAACAATTTTTTTGTCTATTCTTGTGTAGCCCAGTAACATTTCCAAGTGCCTGCGATCGTTTGGAACAATGTCAACACATTGATCGACTATGTGGCTCCGTGACCCTCTGAGAGTCATCAAGTTCAAAAGGTGAAATTTCTCTGACTGGGTCATTTCCTGTCAGTGAGGACAAACATGAAGGGGGCCAGCAGCTGTGCATCAGGCTTAAACAGGGAGGGGTTGAGGGGCCGGGGAGGTCACATGCATGAGGGGACGCTTCACAGAGTAGTTGCCGTGGTGACGCCATAGCTACGGAACTTGTTTTTTGCGTGAGTGAGACAGCGATTCATTAAAGGCTATGATGTCAGTGTCACAAACAAAGGTATGAATGTCTGTGTGTTCTGATTTAGTTAGAGCGAACAGAAAGCCATTATCGAAAGGAATTCAATTTGGGGGCGGGGTGGTGGTGGAGGGGGTTCTGTTCTTTTTTCTAACATATTTTACTTTGTTTCTAATTTATTTTCTGCTTGTTCTTTGGAGATGCATTTAAAATTGAGTCTGTAGTTGAATAGATACAGTCATACCTCGGTTTTCAACCATAATCCGTTCCAGAAGGCTGTTCGAAAACCGAAACCACGCTCTTTTAGTTTTAAAATTGAACACGTCTGCTCACAATGGAACGCTACTTGAGGAAGCATTACTTCCTCGTCTACCTGAGGAAGCGTCACTTCCTCGTGTAAGGAAGGCGAGAGGAGTCAAGTGACGCATTCAAGGGCGCTCAGTTTGTTCGAGAATCGAAATTCGGTCGTCATCCGAGGCACAAAAAAATTTTGGGTCGAAAACCAATATGGTCGAGAACAGAGATGTTCGAAAACCAAGGTTTGAATGTACTACATTTTGATATCAATTAAAAATCACGTTTATTCATTGTGATTTGAATAAGAATCCTCCCCCCCCGTCAAAAAAAAAAATCGCCCAGCCCCAGAGATTACATAATAACATAATTTTAGGTAATTTTCCGAGCCGATACACAATTTAAAAAAATAGCCGAAACAAACCTAACAGCAGGGGTGTCAAAATCATTTTTGTCGCGGGCCACATTGGAGTCACCGTTCCCCATTACGACTGTCAAACCATATGAAGAAGTAAAAATTAATGGTTTATTCAACGATTGTTCAAGTGACTGTAATGGGGGTCACAAGAAAATGCTGACAATACACAGTCAAACCTCGGTTTTCGAACGTCTCGGTTCTCGTCCAATTCGGTTTTCGACCAAAAATTGTGAATTTTTTATGCCTCGGATGACAAACAAATTTCGGTTCTCGAACAAACTGAGCGCACTTGAATGCACCATTTGACTCCTCTCGCCTTCCTTACACGAGGAAGTGACGCTTCCTCCGGTAGACGAGGAAGTGACGCTTCCTCGTGTTGCTTTCCATTGTGAGCAGACGTGTTCAGTAAACATTTTTATTTTAAAAAGAGCGTGGTTTCGGTTTTCGAACAATTTCGGTTTTCGAACAGCCTTCTGGAACGGATTATGGACGAAAACCAAGGTTTGACTGTATGTTATTTATTACATGTGAGAATTTTTAGCAACTATCGATCACGGAAGGTGACATGTTGGATTTGTTTTCGCGGGCCACATAAAATGATGTGGCGGGCCAGATCTGGCCCCCGGGCCTTGAGTTTGACACCTGTGCCATACAGTGTGTACCGTCATTAAAATCCATTTTCCTTCCTGAATAGAGGCGATATCTCTGGTCAACGGAAGTAACCGGTACCACCTTTATATCGACCCGTGACTGCCCCGCTGTGCGAAGCACATATGAAGGGATCACTTGCAGATTTCCACTAACTCTCTGGAATTGCTTTTCCCCTGCTGCCATAGATTCACAGGGTCGAATAACTTTGGCACTCATTAGACCTTTTTCACGGCCAGCCTTCCTCCCAGCTATTCAGCTGTTTTCGAGGGCAAGCCAAATTTGGGATTGCAGTCCCTCAGTAAAAATGAGGCCAAAAAAAAAATCTAAATCAAAATCCCGCTTCCCTCCGTGGTTTCAAACGTGACATTGACGCTCAATTTCAGCACCGCGTCCGCGTGAATTCGACGTCTCTCTCTCTCTTTTGCGCACAAAGCGTGGGTTTCTTCTTCGGATGCGTTTGCGCTGAACAAGCAGATGTCTCGGCGAACGAAATGTGATTCACCCTCAGCTGCATATCAATAAACACGTGAACGTCAAAGAGGATTTCCTTCGGTTTCGTGTGGGAGACGTCAGGCGCCACCGCCTCATGGACTAAAAGCTCTTGCGACGTACGTACATGCATTTGTACCATAAAATTGCTCGCCTCCCTTTTAAGATACATGAATGCATCTGCAATTAGAGTATAGATAGTAATACCGTGAGTGTCAACACTCAATGAAGTGTAAGATGTACACCTCCATGATTTGAATGCTAAAAGCTCTCTGCGTACTATTTCCACGCATGGGCACTTTGCTACGTGATTCATCATTTCACTCTGTATGTGAATGTCCTTTTTTTCCTTTTTTTTTCTTCCTTGCTTTGGATTTGAAGCTTTTCGCTGATGCCAAACGTTTTTTGGAATTAAAGGATTACAGGTTCCTGTGTCCAGGATTACCGAGGTGCAAACATCCTCCGATCCGAGTACAGTGGCGAAGAATGGGAGTGTGTCAAAGCTTGCAGAGAAGCTGCTTAAGCCTAAATGAAGTGTGGATGTGGAGGAGAGCGCAAGACGGAATATATTTGCGCCGTGTGTGCGTGTGTGTGTGTGTGTGTCGCCACGGTGATTTGATTGTTGTCTGATTACTCCTTCTACTACTACTACTATTGTTATGTTATGTTGTTTGTGCAGAGAGGAAGTATATTATCATGCAATGAAATATACTAGATTAAAAAAAAACACGCACACACACGCAAATACACACACCAAAAGCAATGCACGTTTTATTTGAAATGAAAGCAGTATATCATCAGTAATTCGGTTCTTTTGGCACTTGGGAAATACATTTTCATGTATGTAAGACTCCAAGATATTAGTTCAAAATGGCGAGCAGCAAACTTGTCTTCTTGTTAAATTTTTCGCCCTATTTGTAGAAGAAGATCATGTTGTGAGGTAAAAATCTCACTTTACATTGCCACCTGTAACACTCCATTTAAAAAAAAAAAGGCATTTTAGGAGGTACTCATGACTCATTTGGTATTTTTAACTCATTCAGTACCAGCCAATTCTGGACCAAGTCGGAAAAGACGTTGAAAAACGTCTTTGGGAGTGAATGAGTTAAAAGTGTACTTGAGCAAGGCAGTCCTGGTGGACCAGTGGTTAGCGCGTCGACCTCACAGTGAAGAGGTACCGGGTTCAATTCCAGCTCCGGCCTCCCTGTGTGGAGTTTGCATGTTCTCCCCCTGCCTGCGTGGCTTTTCTCCGGGTACTCCGGTTTCCTCCCACATTCCAAAAACATAGATCAGAAATGTATTCAGTATTTTGTATCCGGACTGTTCAAAATTTGATGGGTGGGACGTAAAATGTCCTCCAATTCTGGAATCACCCACATATTAAATCACAGTTTTGAATGGAGCGGAAAAATGCAATTTCACTATTTGTTAGCCCTGCATGATGGGCATATTTGCAAATGTCACAGTCTGACATCTCATAATTTTTTTTTTTTTTTAAAGACAAGATTCCTCTCCCCTGAAGCCAACCAGCCCTAGGAAAGAATAACACAAAACGAAACACCACCCACCTTCACATGTGACCTTCCATTAAAGAAATTGACCAATCGGCAGCCGATGAGAGGCGAGGATCAATCTTGTGGATGCTTCGCTAGACCTTCGCTAGAAATTGTGAGGCTTAATACAATTAAAGTCTGAGGAGAAATCAATGAAGATTAGTGGCTCAAAAGTCTCTGCACCCTTCAAGTGCACAGGAAAAAAAAAACATATTTAATAGGGCGTGTGTTGTGTCATCCGCACCCTTGTCTGACCTGTATACAAATTGCAAACGGCTCACATTTGGCTGCTCTATGTTCTGAAATCTGCCCGCTGTAATTTCATTCCTGCACAATCTCGATTCACTGACCCTTCTGAGATCGGCGTGCATGACTGTCGTCACTGGATGTCATTCAAGTATTATTGCTTGGTGCATGCACAACGATGCTATCGCTCCACAGAGAGGAAAACTCGACTTCAATTTCCATGTTACCACCACCGCTGGAGATACAGAGAAGGTTCGAGCCTTGTCTTTAACATACCTGTACTTGGCGGCACGGTCGGTGACTGCATAGCACGTCCGCGTCACTGTGCAGAGTTCGATTCCGGCTTCGGGCTTCCGGTGTGGAGTTTGCATGTTCTCCCCCTGCCTGCGTGGGTTTTCTCCGGGTACTCCGGTTTCCTCCCACATTCCAAAAACATACCCGGCAGGTTAATGGAACACTCCAAATTGTCCGTCGGTGTGATTGTCAGCGCGAATGGATGTTTGCCTATGTGTGCCTTGCGATTGGCTCGCAACCAGTTCAGGGTGTACCCCGACTTCTGCCTCGAAGACACCTGGGATAGGCTCCAGCATGCCTATGACTCTTGTGAGGAAAAAACAATTTGAAAATGGATGGATGTAACATACAGTCAAACCTCAGTTCTCGTCCATAATCCGTTCCAGAATCCGTTCTTTTGAAAATAAAAATGTTTATTGAACACGTTTGCTCACAAGGGCGGCCCGGGTCCAGTGTTCGGCTTCACAGTGCAAACCAGGTTCGATCCCAAGTTTGCATCTCCGGGTTCGGTAAACCGAAACCACGCTCTTTTGAAAATAAAAATGTTTATTGAACACGTTTGCTCACAATGGAAAATAACACGAGGAAGCGTCACTTTTTCGTCTACCCGAGGAAGCGTCACTTCCTTGTGTAAGGAAGGCGAGAGGAGTCAAATGGTGCATTCAAGTGCGCTCAGTTTGTTCGGAAACCGAAATTTGTTCGTCATCCGAGGCATAAAAAACTTGAAATTTTGGGTCGAAAACCGAATTGGTCGAGAACCGAGACGTTCGAAAACTGAGGTTTGACTGTACTTTCCCCCCTGGTGGCCAAAACCTGCACACACAAAGAAGCAGGCTCACTTGCCGTATAAAATCATGACACAGAAACTGTTTGATTCTTTACATTCTGTTAAATTAATATTTCCATTTGTTTTTATAAAAAGTACAATTCCCGAAAGTGGTAATTTTTAAAAAAATACATTTTTGTAACTATTTTCATAGGGTTGGAATGGATTGATGACACTGATTTCAAAGGGGAAATTTATTGGGGGTAACACTGTTTTGTGTTACGAGTGGGGTCACAAAGGGAACTAAACTCGTAAGTCAAGGTATTTTTGGATTAGCTTGGTGAAAAAGTGCCATTTCAGTCAGTGACTTTCCCTTTTATTTGCAGGCAAATTGATCAATTACCAGCGTGCCAGGTTGCATTACCGGGAAGAGGGTTTTTTTTTTCACTGATTACACTTGAACTCAAGTGTGACGTTCCCGTTTGCGAGCCATCTCTTTGATTTAGGAGAATATTGTCAGACGTCTTCTGGTAGAACGTCATCTTTTTGAACAAAAAATTAAATAAAAAATCATTCCTCTCCCAAGGCAAGCCATTTATAGATGTTATTGTGTAACTCAGTGTGTCGACCCCTGATGGGGCAAGGCAAAAGCCGCAACAAAGTGAAGTGCTTAAAAGCGTATTTAAGGCAAAAAAAAAAAGCCTCAGAAAAGGACATCTGTGAGTGCGCTTGTCAGGTCATTTTCTGCTTTATATGGTGGGATTTGGTCCTGTTGACAATATTTTGCCAGGAATAGTAATTATTTTTGCTCTGTTTTAATCCCGCATACAACTACAGTGATCCCTCGCTATTTCGCGGTTCGTTTATCGCGGCTTCGGTGCATCGCAGATTTTTTCAAACATATTCATTAAAATAAATAAATAAATAAATAAATAAGGGGCGGCCCGGTAGTCCAGTGGTTAGCACGTCGGCTTCACAGTGCAGAGGTACCGGGTTCGATCCCAAGTTTGCAAATTCCAAAAAAATGCATGGCAGGCTCGTTGGGCACTCTAAATTGTCCCTAGGTATGAGTGTGGGCGTATATGGCAACCAATTCAGGGTGTCCCCCGCCTACTGCCCGAAGACTGCTGGGATAGGCTCCAGCACCCCCCGCGATAGTATGAAGCGGTTCGGAAAATATATATATAAATATATATATATATATATATATATATTTTTTTTTTAAGTCCGCAAAAATCAGTGTCTAAGTGTTGTTTACTATGCGCGCTAGTGTGTGCGTACTCTGCTCAAGCTCGAAGGTCCATGTGGGGCAGTGTGTGTGTGTGTGTGTGTGTGTGCACGCATGCGTGGCAGGTGAGTGTATGTGTGTTGCTGAGAGAAAGAGAGAGAGAGAGAGAGAGAGAGTGGAGGTTTATAAGAACAAAAGCAGGTCTCTTTCACCCTTAATTGTCTTAATTGACTAATCATAAACAAGTCTGCTGCACAAGCGGATCGCTGGCCTGTGTGTGTGTGTGTGTGTGTGTGTGTGTGTGTGTGTGTGTGAGTGCGCTCAAGTCTGCTCAAGCACAAAGGCCCACGTGGGGCAATTATTTTTTTTTTGATACAGTATGTTTATTGGTCGCTACTTTGCGGATTTTCGTTTTATCGCTGGTGGTTTTGGTCCCCATTAACCGCTATAAACGATGGATTACGGTATACTGTATATATTACCATATTATGAACAAGCTATTATACATTCTTTTTAGTTCATCATTATTTAAGTTAAATGTATAATGTTCATTGCAACGCGACACAAGTTATGAGATCACTGGCCAGTAGCCAGTGACATTTTCTTTTCTACGGTTCTGTAGGTGCCATTAATGTGCACTTAGCGGCTATAGGGCAAAGTTTACAAGCAAGTCATTGGAAACTGTGGCCGACCTTATGATTGGAACCTGTTGAGCAACTTTAGGGTACGTAAAAAGGATCATAAATAGTTGGGTGGATTATTATTATTTTTTTTTTTGGTTAAATAAAGATGCCATCATGTGCTTAGGTCAGGTCCGGTTTTACAGTATATTTGGATATTGCCGGGTCCAACTTATGAGTGAATCTTATCGTTTTGCTTTCAGGACTGGCTGAGCAAGTTCGGTTACCTCCCACCGCCTGACCCAGTAACCGGCCAACTTCAGACCAAGGAGGCCTTGACCAAGGCCATCAAAGCCATGCAGAAGTTTGGAGGACTCAAGGAAACTGGAGTCTTTGGCAAGTGGCTGTGTTTTCGCCTTCAGAATCACCCAAAAAAAAAAAATTCAAAAACGAATCTCAATTATCCTAAAATCTATCACACAATCATTTTATCTTTACAGATCAAGCTACATTGGGGCTCATGAAAACACCCAGATGTTCTCTGCCCGATGTCGCTGAAACCGAAGTGACACTGGGTCGCAGGAAACGAAGTCCGAGTCCTCCCAACAAATGGAAAAAGAGGCATTTATCCTGGAGGTGAGAAACCAAAACACTTTCTGAAAACAACTCAAATGCTATATGTTCAACAAAATGTTTTCATTTTTGGAGGATTATTTTTAAAAGCCGTCGTGCCTTTTAAATCGCGTTGCAACCCGGTACAATTATCACAGGCTGTGCTATGGCTGTTTGAATGGTGTAGCGGTTCAATCTGCGTCGGTGCAGGCAGCATGCGTTCTTTTCCCGCTTTGGGACGGCGTCGCTCTGAGAGTGAATGATTGATGATGATGTCTGTCTCTATAATTTTACTGTGTTTTAACCGATAACTGCATGCAGGGTGTAACCGCCTTTTGCCTCAGCTGGGCTTGGCTCCAGCACCACGCAGTCCCGAAAAGGATAAATGGTTGAAGAAAATGGACGGATGTCGATTTGGCTGGGTAATTGGATAGCCAGTTTGCTGGGAAAAAATAACAAACAAACAAAAAAAACATTGTGTGAAATGTCCTGCATTTAACTTTGTTGGTCATTACTGCAGTAAGCAACATTTTTATTTTTACCGCAGCTGCTCCAGCTGCGCTTGGACCCAAATTACACAGTTATTCCATTTGTCTTATCCAGAGTGAGCCTTGTGTTGTGTGTGTGTGTGTGTGTGTGTGTGTGTGCACGCGTGTCCTGATCTCCTCCCACAAGGCCAGTTCCTTGCAGGTGAGCCACGTTAGCCTTAGCATTTGATGCGAGTGACTTGGCTGCAACCATCACAGGCGCTTGTCATCGAATCGTCACGCGCATGACGTCCGCTCTGCAAAAAGTTGCGCGATAGGCCACCGCTTTGCCCATTACGACACTGGCATAAAAATTGGAGTTCAGAGGATTAAGAGAGAGATCCTCCCATTTTAAAAACCTTTACAAAAAATAAATAAATACCGTATTGGCCCGAATATAAGACGGCCCTGATTATCAGACGACCGCCTTTTTTCAAGACTCAAGTTTGAAAAAAGACTTTTTGAACACCAAATAAATTTTTATGCTGAAAATAATTACAGTGCATCTGAAACAAATGATTCTAACAATATATTTGAGAGAAAAAAAGCATGTTATTTTGCCTCATTCAAATCTTCATATCTGAACATTTAAATATGTAAACTAAAGTGCAATCACATTCGTAAATGAATGGCTTCTGGTTTTTGAAATGTAACTTCTCCCCGGCTGCCGATCTTCGACCCACTTTTATCCAGATTGTCGCGACATTTCTCCATTTTCTGTGATCTCTTCTATTATTTTCTTCTCTTTTCTTTCTTACCACTATTTTTTATTTTTCTTCTTCGTGCAACCGCTATTTTTATTTTTAGTCTTCCTGGCAGGGGTTCACTTTGGCCTGGGGAGTCAAGTTCAGCATTCGCTTCAATGATTATCTGGCGCCATCTACCGTCGTGAATGGGTATAATTTCTAGACCCCGAATATAAGACGACCCCCACTTTTTCAGTCTTATTTCAATGCAAAAAAAAAAACACCGTCTTATATTCGGGCCAACACGGTACCATTCATTTTCCCCATCATCAAGCAAGAAAATGCAACACAATTACAATCATGGTAGAAAACAAATGGAGCATGCCATTCCAGAGTAAAAACGGAGCAGGACTAGCCAATTTACTTTAATTCTGCATTAGCCTACTTTCCTGGCCAAACCTTGTTTTTCATATGTTTTATTTTTCCTCGAGGTTGGTTGCTTTGGATCCAAGACTGTTATGTGGGGGAGCTGACTGAGAGTGTGAAGACAGACACAAAGGAAATCAATTTGATTCTCCCTTTGCGTCCGCGAAAGCCTCCCCTGCATGCCTCAGATTCATAACATTCCAAATTCAATTCAATTATTACCCTCTGCAGAGCTTAATGGGAGGACCATTCATTTCAATCAAATGTGGTGACACCAACAAGCATCGGCGCCCCCACCAAGCCTTCCCACACCCACACCAGGACCACGATTCAGAGCCCAAATCCGACTGCGCCCGCTTGCTTCTTGAGTCACGCATTCATTTTCTTAATGAAGCAAATGGGCGGTGCTCCCAGAACATTCGGTCAAAAGTAGGGGGCGGGGAGGGTGGGGTGGGGGGGGTGGATACACGGGCTGTCGGTCCGCGGCGATATCGCTGTTTACCTCATTAATGACAGTTCAAGTCGCTCAGGCAAGGACAATTTAAAAAGAAGTCAGACCCGACTGAAAGTCAAAAGTAGTCGCTAATGAGGGAAGGGGAACCACAGTCATAAGTCAGCAGCAGGGGTCCGTCATCATGCTAATTATAGCCGTAGCTCACAGCTGTTAGTGACTGTCAGGAAAAGCCACAGCTGTATCCGAAGGGGCCGCTGATATGCCGTCTATTCAAGCCTCTCTGACTATTTGAGATAATAACGTGACACCGCTTGCAGCGAGAACCAAACACCGGAGCATCCAGACATCACGTTCCTCCCTTTGGAACCTGTGCAACATTTAAATGCGTATTATCGACGTGTTCGTTAACTTGAGACTGTGTTGGAGCGAGTCGGGGATTTTGTCGGCCTCCCATTGCCGCAAAAAAATAAAATGGCGTTGAGTTTGTCACTCGACACGTTGTTAGCCAATTTTCTTTGAATTTGAAGTCCAGTGGTTACGTCGGCTTCAAGTGCTGAGGTACCGGGTTCATCCACTGTGTGGACCATGTTCTCCCCGGCCTGCGTGGGTTTTCTCCGGGTGCTCCGGTTTTCCCACGTTCCAAAAACATGCATGACAGGCTGATTGTGCACTCTAAATTGTCCCTAGGATAATGAGGCTTGGCAACCAATTCAGGGTGTCCCCGCCTACTGCCCGAAGAATTCAAGCGGTTCTTTGAATTTGACTTCACGTTGTGCATGACACATCAGACAAAACATCACAAAAAAATGGCCTTATGTTATTCTCATTCATCTGCCTGCTGCTCATCACGAGTGACATTTGTGGTGGAGCCACAAAAAAAAAAAAAAAAAAAAAAAGTTTTTTTTTTTTATCTCGCATACCCGTCTCCGTTGGTGATGTGTGAGGAAACAGCAAAGAGTCAGAAGCAAAAAAAAAAAAAAAAAAAGACAGCGAGAGACATGACAAGTGGGAAGATCCATGCGGAGCCTTTAATTTTCGAAACCTTCATCCTCAGCCCGAATGATGAGACCTGTGGGCTCCGTGTGTGCATGTGAAACAGGAATGTGCTGACTCTTTGGTAATACAGAGTACAGAGTCGCATCGCTGTCAGCGGAAGACTTTCAAATGTGTGAGCGTGAGTGTCATGAGTGGGTGTGGCCTTGCTGTCGCGCTCTCACCGTAGAGCTCAGGATTCAGGATTCAGCTGCACAGTCACAGGAAATAAAAGTGTCCTGATTAGGTGAAGGCCCCTCCCCGAGTGTCTTCTCTTCCACTCAGACACTCAGAAGATGAAATGGGAAATTGCATGAGGGAAGTTAACACCTCCTGTTTAAAAAATAATGATAAAAAATGATGAGCAACAACTTCTGGAGATTCTCAGACTCCCTCAGGAGCAGATGTTCACCACTCGGCAAAAAAAAAAAAAAATGGCCGCTGGCTAATTCAACCATATTCGTCATCATATAGCGTGCATTCATGCGGATTTGATTGTGTTTTCACTTGTGGATGCAGCGCTTTGTCACCAAGCCACAGAATTAAACTCCGTTAATTAGTTTGCAGATGCGGCACATTCGGGAGAGACACAGCGGAAGGCGCAAACCTCCACATTGAAATTTGAGTATGTGCTGGTTATCAGAAGTCAATGATGGCAACGCTGTTAGCTAAAAGCTGATCTGTGCTAACACTGCAGCTCCTGCTGCTACGTTTCGGTGACTGCAAAGTCATGTGCGGAGAAAATTTGTGTGGGGGGAGGGGTGGTTAATACCCTATTGGCCCGAATATAAGACGGTGTTTTTTGCATTGAAATAAGACTGAAAAAGTGGGGGGTGTCTTATATTCGGGGTCTAGACATTATACCCATTCACGACGCTAGATGGCGCTAGATATCATTGCATCAAATGCTGAACCTGACTCCCCAGGCCAAGGCGAACCCCTGCCACGAAGAATAAAAATAAAAATAGCGGTAGCACGAAGAAGAAAAATAAAAAATAGCGGTAAGAAGGACAAGAGAAGAAAATAATAGAAGAGATAACAAAAAATGGAGAAACGTAGCGACAATCTGGAGAAAAGTGGGTCGAAGATTTGCCAGGTTAACCGGCAGCTGAGAAGTTATGATGCCATTTACATTTCAAAAACCAGAAGCCATTTATTTACGAATGTGATTGCACTTTAGTTTATATATTTAAATGCTCAGATATTAAGATTTGAATGAGGCAAAATAACATGCTTTTTCTCTCAAATATATTATTATAATCATTTGTTTCAGATGTACTGTAATTATTTTTGGTATAAAAATTAATTTGGTGTTGAAAAAGTCTTTTTCAAACTTGAGTCTTGAAAAAGAGGGGATTGTCTTATAATCAGGGCCGTATTATCCATCCATCCATCCATCCATTTTCCGAACCGCTTTATCCTCACTAGGGTCGCGGGGGGTGCCGGAGCCTATCCCATTCGGGCAGTGACACCTGTGGTTCGCAGGGCACACAGAGACGAAAACCATCCAGCTCACACTCATACCTAGGGACAATTTAGAGTGCACAATCAGCCTTGCATGTTTTTCTTGAACTCCAACAGGGAGGCCGGAGGGATTGAACCCGGTACCTCAGCACTTATACCATGGACAGGGCCGTATTATAGTCGGGCCAATACGGTATGTAAATAGGACGATCAGAGACATCCCTAATTTGCAATATTCAGAACAGCTCGCTCACAAACACACTTTCAGAAAATAGGCAGAATCTGACGATTTTCTCTGTATATCTTTGTTCCCTTCTCTTGTCTCAGAGTGAGGACATTCCCCAAGGACTCGGCCTTACTGGGCAGAGACACCGTTCGAGCACTCATGCATTACGCCCTGAAGGTTTGGAGTGACATCGCGCCGCTTAACTTCCACGAGGTGGCAGGAAACGACGCCGACATGCAGATTGACTTCACTAAGGCCGACCACGATGATGGATATCCCTTTGACGGGCCAGGGGGCGCCGTGGCCCATGCCTTTTTCCCTGGGGAGAGATTCACCGCCGGGGATACGCATTTCGATGATGATGAGGCGTGGACTTTCAGATCACCAGGTGAGAGAGACAGAGGTCGTTTCCCAAGCTTCCAAAACACCAATTATCACCTCAAGAAATTCTTAGCTCTTCAAAAACCTCTCCAAGAACCTCTCTAAGGACGTACAGTCAAACCTCGGTTTTCGAACGTCTCCTTTCACGACCAAATTGGTTTTCGACCAAAAAATCTAGTTTTTTATGCCTCGGATTACGACCGAAAATCGGTTCTCGTCCAAAGTGAGCACTTGAATGCGCCATCCTTACACGAGGAAGTGACGCTTCCTCGGGTAGACGAGGAAGTGACACTTCCTCGTGTAGCGTTCCATTGCGAGCAGACGTGTTCAATAATTTTTTTTTTAAAGAGCGTGGTTTCGGTTTTCGAATAAATCGGTTTTCGAACAGCCTTCTGGAACGGATTATGGTCGAAAACCGAGGTATGACTGTATTTGTTTCGGAAATTACTGAATGCTAGCTAGCTTTTTGCACCTGCAACACCGATTCTTCTGATATGTAAAAACGAAAAATGATGGGTCACATTGTTCAAACAGAATCAAAACCGGCAAAGATACTAAATCGTAAATAGTATGTTTGACGACTCGCTAATTGGTGTTGTAGTACTCCACTAAACTTGCGCGGTAAAAGCTAGCGGAAGAGACCGACGTTAGCCAAAAGCTAAAGCTAACAACTAGCCCCAGTTGCCACTCGCCTGAATAGATTACTGTCACTGGCGAGGAACAAAGACAGCGACACAAAGTGAAACTTCAGCAGATTATTATGTGTTTTATGTGTAATTATTAAATGTGATACAAAAGTGCGCTTGCTGAAATCACTTGAGCATACAAACTAGATAAATCCGCAAACTTTCAAAGTTGACGACATTCATTTGAATAACTCATTATTCACTTCAACTGAAATCTCTCCGGCTCTTGCAAATACGTGTGGCTTTCTTATATGATCATCAAATGTATTGATGTTAATTATATATTGATTGATTCAGTGATTCACAGAAAAACAAATGTTTAGGGACAGTTCAAATGTTTGATTAAAGTTGCAATGGACTACAAGCAAATGCCACATGTTAGCGCACGGTCTATAATTACAGCATCGATGCTTTTATTTTTAGAACCGGATTATATTTCTCTTGACACACGTTGATTGTGTGGTTGTGTTCTGAGGGTTTATCTTGATTGATCAAGCCAAACTTGTTTCATCCAACACTGCTCGTTTGGGAGGAGTGACGACAAAGATGCAAAGCTTCCCGAAATGGGCGCCTGCCTATTTGTGGTCTGATCTGGAAAGCGTAATATGCTCTTTAAATGTTTGGAGCTCGGAATGTTCTCTTGTCCCTCCGTCATTCGCACTACTTTTGGAATCTGTTATCCCCCTGATGAATTTTTGGCATTTTTCCTTATCTCAAGCATAGAGGCAAAATTTCAGCAGCTTTGGAAAAATATTGTTAGTGGCAGGGAGGAAGTGTTTTCCTTTGTTTAAATTGTTTTTTAAAAATCAATAGATAAAGCCTCACCCGTCCCTTCCAGTGTTCCTCATTTTCCTGTCATGAGCCTTTATGTAAAAGAAGAAAAATGAAGGTGCACTATGAGTCCACTCATCCAGATGAAATGAGGCGATGGAGTGATCTGTAATCATTGCCCTGACTGAACTTGTCATGTGGCAACGTCTCGGCGCGGTCACACAAATGACAGCTATACCCCCTTTCCTTTCCTTTCCTTTCCTCTGAATTTGCTATTTTTAGTCTCCCGTTTCGTGAACTTCACTCTGACCTTGAACGTTGGCACCGTCCTCCTTATTTGCTCCTGATAAATGATGGAAGGAGAGGCGGCAGAAACAAGAACGGTTAGGAAAACCTGAGAGCAGGCTGTCAAAATGTCCTTATTAAACTCAACAACAGTACGCGTTTTAAGAAGACAGAAATTCGACTCTTTGTTCTTTCTTGAGTAGAAGTAACACCACCAAAAATTCCAACTGTCTTTTTGGTTTTTTTGGCTTGTTTGTCGGCTTTTGGGTCAGATTTGTGAGACACGTGGATGGTAGGCTTAATGCTAACTTCAGGGTATTTTCAATGATTCTGTCGGCTTTTAAATCACACCGGATTGTTCTGCGCAAAATTATCTTGATTGATCAAGCACAACATGTTTCATCCGAGATTGCCTGCTGCGGGAGTGCTGCTGATTTGTAATGAGGACATGATGCTAGGCGCCTTCGAAACGCAACGCAACGCAGCCTGCCAATTCCCGGTCAGTGCTGGAAAACACAACATGTTGTCTTGACGCTTGGAGCTCGGCACGGTTTTTATACGATTCCAAAGTATTTATGGTGACAGCCTCGCAGGGCGATGGGAATTTTGCTGTGTTTCGTATGACTGGCTCGTTATGAACACGACAAACGGAACATTTTCAAAAGTGGCTTCCGTCCCCCCATTTGCCTGTTTGTAGTCTCACTTTGTATCCACTCTCGCCCACTGCATTTGTGAAGCAAACACTTTTTTCCAAACAAACCATCTGGCGTGTGATGCTGCAAGGGTTGGGCCGGTGTACAAAAAAAAACGGAGAGTTGCTAACCCAATGATGGAGGTTGCTCAATAGAGGGGGACAAAACATGTTGGAGACTGACAATCAAATGGTCTTGAGTCAAACATCCAATTGAGTAAGCTAGCCTGGCCAACGCAAGTCCTTGAGCTCTTGATCGTCAGTATTATACCAATGGAAGCTGTCGGAAGTCGCAGCATCAGCGACACCTGGATGTTTCGTATCCGGCTTTGAAGACACATTGACGGAACTAAGAACCTTACGTTTGCAAGATTAACACTCCTCACCAGAACGACAGTCATACCTCGGTTTTCGACCATAATCCGTTCCAGAAGGCTGTTCGAAAACCGATTTGTTCGGAAACCGAAACCACACTCTTTAAAAAAAAATTAAAAAATCTTTATTGAACACGTCTGCTCACAATGGAACACTACACGAGGAAGCGCCACTTCCTCGTCTACCCGAGGAAGCATCACTTCCTCGTGTAAGGAAGGCAAGAGGAGTCAAGTGGCGCATTCAAGTGCGCTGAGTTTGGTCGAGAACCGATTTTCGGTCGTAATCCGAGGCATAAAAAACTCTAAATTTTCGTCGAGAACAGAGACGTTTGAAAAACGAGGTTTGACTGTATGTCTACTTTCGTGCGGTTTCCTCCCTGTTTTGGTTTTCTGTTCACGCAGTAAAAATAAATAAATAAACAAATCCAAGCAATCCCAAATATATCACACCAGGTGTTCCTTTATTGGTCACAAAAAATGTAAACAGTAATCGCTAGTAAAGCATTTCGACATTTGTCGGCAACGATGACAATCTGCCAAGCTAATGTGCTCTAAAGCAGTGGTCCCCAACCCTGGGCCGCGGACCGGTACCGGTACCGGTACGTGGGTCATTTGGTATCGGGCCGCACAGAAAGAATGCATTTTGGAATCTGTTTTATTTTGAAAAATGACCGGATTTTCTGTTACATCCGTCGACAGTATGCCACTCTTGATGGAGGTCAAGGCGCGCTTCTCGGTCATGTGATAGGTTACAGTTAAAATGAAACCGAGGAGCTAGCAAAATGCATAAAAAACAAACGTCTTTGGAAAGTTTCTTTGGGAAGGGGAAAAGGTCCAGCCAGCAGACAGAAGAGGAGCCGACGACTTTCAAGAAAAGGAAGGCTACATTTAATAGGCAGTATCAGGATTTCCTATTTAAAATATGGATTTATCTCAACGGGAGATTCCCACGCACCAAACCCACTCTGCAATTTAAGCCAGGATGGTGAATCGTATTTTTCATGCACTTTGTATTTGTGGTGTATCTTATTTTGTAGGTACATTTAAACGTTACCATAGCGACCAGAGAGCATTGCGGCCAGATAAGACTTTCCTTGTGTCATGATTCGTGCTTATTATCATGTTTAAAAAATATCCCAGTTTTCATGCAGGTCATATTGTATTATTTTGTTGTATTTATCCGCCACACTTAAAGGCTGGTCCCTGAAAATGTTGTCTGACATTAAACCGGTCCATGGGGCAAAAAAGGTTGGGGACCGCTGCTCTAAGGTGTCATTTTGAGCAAATGATCGCTTTTCACGACGCGAAAACTACATAAGCTGCCATCAAACAAGATGCTAACCGCACACATGCTAAATCAAAGATGCGTTTGGTAGGTCATTAGCCTGTAGTTAGCGCGCCGCCATAAAGCAGGTAAGGAAGTTTGCTTCCTTGACAATTGAATCAGATGAATGCCCGAAACCTCTCGCAACAGAGCATCGTTTTATCTCTGTCGTCGCGCACGTTTGATCGTTACCACAGAGCCTCCGTTCACGCTAAAGTTGATCAACGAAACACAATGGTCAGGTGCCATTGTGAAAGCCTCCTGAGACAGCTCCGTAACTCGTCTCACAACGCCCCATGCGTCCTTATCAGTCATTTCATTTGGCACTGAGAGAGAATTGATCCCGCGCCAGCTGCACCAAAGTCAGCTATGTAAACAACCACACTGCCAATGACTCCTGGGCAGGATTTTATCGAGTGGTTCATCCCTCTTTTGTCACATTCCTCTAGCGACACTTTGTATACTGGAAACAATTCAACCAGTGATCCTTCCCCAAGATCAAAACTCAGGCTGAAACCATCAGCATGTTGTGCGGCTGTGTCTCTGCTGAGAGACATTTAATGAGGAAAACAGTCCTTGAGAAGGTGTAGCTACGCTGTCAAAGCACGTGTGTGTGATGAATCCCACTGTACCCAAGGTCGCTGGAGTGGAATGATACAAAGAGCGCTCATTATTTCCTCTTTTCTTATTTCTGTCCTGCACTTATATTCTGGGTTACTGCGGATTCCCACCATGGATGGCTTCATGTCTGACCAGTTCAGCGTGTGGGCGCATCCTCGCCAGCTGCACAAATGGGGGCGGGGGGGAGGCGGCGGAGTAATGAGTGTGATGAAGTGAAGAGTCCAAGGGGTCAGTGATGTCCATGTGACTGTATTCAATTGTTGTCAGACCACTTTGATTTCACCACCACCTCCTGAAAATGAGTCAACTACTGCATGGTCGAAGAAGAAAAGATGATCCGAAGATGATCTTAGTCAAAGTGCCCCCAGTCGCAGCTTTTTCCTCATTCAATTATGATGGCATTGTTATCGGTGTAGCATTTGGCTCCGGTCCACTGAGTCCATAGAGGTCCCTTTTATCAGGAGTCATTTGAGAAAACAAGGTCCTATTGATTTTTTAATAAAATCTGACACAAAATGGCACAAGAGGCAGCTCAGGGCAGATTGGTCGCCTGTGGACGTTTTTCAAGGCTTTGTTATCGCGTCTAAAAGACTAGAGTTGATGTGTGAGCAAGTTAAAAATGAAGGTCAAAACCGTATTTTTCTCTCCCCGTACTATTAAAAAGGCACATTTGTTTTGAATCATTCCCCCACAAATGACTGTGGTTATTTCATGTAAATTTCCGCACGCGCCGGAACATTGGAATGGTTGCTTCGTCTGTGACTGTTTTTCTTGTTAAAGGAACTGAATTGAAATGTGAAATGAAGTGAAATGAAAACACAGCGGGCCACAAATCTCCCAAAATGCAGCGCAGCTTCTGCATTGCATCGTGGCATTAAATGGCGATTTTAGGCACAAAAAAACCCCCCAAAACCAAACTCCAAAACAAAAACAAAGATGCCTGAAGTATCTAAGTAGCACAAAAGTCTTTTTACCATATCGGTAAACTGAGTCGATGGTAAAATGAGGCTTCGCGGTACAGGCGAAACTCGCTTTTCGTATGTCCTCCTTGTCCCGCAAGGATACGTCCTGGGACCAATTCGGTTTTCATTGTCGATGCACCCCCTGGATCCGCTGTTCAGCCCCTTTCATGCTCTGACGATGATACCGAGAACTGTTTCCTGCCAAACTCAGTAACTCGAACTGATCTCCCTTCTTGAATGTTACTAACAAGCAGTGGAGGACTCAACATTTTCTTGATAATTACCCGCACAAAAGCAACGTTATTTTGATTGAAACCTTTTTCATTGCTGCTACTCCGCATCAAGATCGAGCCAGAGGTCACACATTACTGCTGTTCTCGCATCCTCTGTTGGCTTCTGGGGAATTTAGAATAAAATAGAGAAAATCGGGGTGCCTCCCTGGCAACCCGTAAATCTTCCATCTCTTGTCTTGGAAGATCCTGTTGATTGCTTAGGAAGCACGACCTGATCTCACACCTAACAAAATTATTTTCTTTTATCCTGGTTCATTTCTGTGTGTCACGTTTGCTACCATTGTCAACATGCTCGTGTGCTTTCATTTAAATAAAACCTTATTTGCAAGCAAAAAAAATCAGAACAACAGAATGTGCGCGGCGTCAGGAAAAAAAGTGTGTACTTGAACTGAGATGACACCGCAATGTTTGACGACTTTAAGTGCCGTGAGCTCAAAAGTTGATGTTATTCTCATCAGCCTTTAACTATTTAGTGAGAGTCAGTGGAGGTAGGAAGTAAAATTCAAGTGGCCTTCACTTTGTGCGCGCGCGCGGGTGGGTGTGCGTGAGTGCGTATGAATCATCGAGCTCCGCAAGTGGTTCCCGCTTTTAAGCCTAACCCCCCCCGCTGTGTTGGAGCCCCCTTAAGGGTGAAATTTGCATCCGAGTGCATCGGACCTTTTAATCTAAAAAGCAAACACACATCTATGCGCGGGTTACGCACTAGTTGGGGAAAAAAAAAACCACCTCCTGAGGTCAGCGTATTGTTTGACTTCAGAAGGTGCCATTTCCACCACACTTGGGCTGTGGCTGTAAATATAGAAATTTAACAATAAATTAATATTATACTGAAGTGTGTGCTTTATGTCGAGTCTACTTAGTAATTTTGTTTTAGTCGCCGTTGCTGCAGAAAACCCCCGCCTCACACAGGTAGCATGTCGGAAATAGCAACAGTGCTATTGTGGCGATCTCAGAGTATTCAGCCATAACTTGACTCCAGAACACCGGCGGAGTTGTTGTCTCGAACGTACTTTTAAGGCCGATCTCCAGCAGTTTATTTTACTCATTTAACAATCCCCGGCGTTTTGTTTTTAGCGTAATCAGTCACGCGACGGAGAAGCGTGGTTTGACGTGCGTCAAGAGTGACACAGACGGATGTAACGGAGAATCGGGTAATTTTTCAAAATAAAATATATTTCGTATTCCAAAATAAATACATCGGAATTAATGTCAATTCTTATTGTGCGGCCCGGTACCAAATGCCCCGCAGACCGATACCGGTCCACCGACCGGCGGTTGGGGACCCCTGCTCTAGACTACCCCGCCACTAGCGATAAGATGTTAGCAATGCTAACATTTCGCTACCTCGTAAAGCGGACATTCAGGACAATTAACTTTTTGAGGTCTTTTGGTTACATAGAGCGCAGCGGCTCTGTCCTCGGAATGGTGCAGCCGCTCAATTGGGGCGTAGCTAATGACTTCAAGTCACACGCATATCGCAGTCGCATATTCGCTTGCGATCCCACAACGCCCTCCTCCACCATCACCAGACGTGTTTATCACGGTGTCTGCGGATCCGTCTAGACAACAGATGCGAAACTCAGCTGTGCCGCCGCCGAGCGATCTGATCCGTAAATTCTTCAACTTTCACAAAAGGCAAGCCGGTGTCTCAAAAAACTTGTTAGGTCGTCTGAATGTTAGCGCCTCAGCTCTCTAATCATCTCGAGAGAAATGGACCTTATCGGATAAAATCCAACGCTGAGTAATTGCCTTTGCTAATTCCCTTCCACCCTCTCCCAGTACATTGTTCTCAGCGGGACATTAAATCTTTGGTCCGCTAAGGCCAACTCCTAATGTGTGTGATGATGCTGAATAGTGGAATATTAAGCAACGCGTTCACTAGACCAATTCACCACTGCTGCTGGATCTGACTTCCATTAAGTCCAGCAAGTAACATCAAATAAGACGAGATCCAAGACGTGGTCGTTTTGCTCTGATGGGCAACTTATGAAGCAAACTGCCGCCGACTGCTAATTATCTCGAGTGAAATAAAGGTGTCGTTAATAAATAAGCAGGTGAATTGTTCTACTGCCGTGTACCCGCATAGAAACTAAAAAAGAAAACTGAGCGGTCTTTTCAGTGTGTTATTTATTACTCACCTTCCAACGTCTTTTCACTGGAATCCCGTTGCGATGAGATCATTGATCCAAAGTGGTAAAAATGTCGTAATTATGCCAACGCCGGGGACAAACACTTAGTTTATTTATTCATTTATTACATTATTTTTTTTCCCCCCCCGCAGAAAATCATCTCATGTTTTGATCATTCTATACAAGGCTTAGAAAGTTCTGGCGTCGTTTCCGCACAATAAAATCATTCGGGCTGATGTAAGAGCGACTTAATGACTCACTCGTGAGTCTTGTTAGCGCAAAGCTTTTGACTGCTAAATATGAAAGAACTTTGATTGCCTGAAGAACTTTTCAAAGCTCACTCTGCTGCTACGCGACAAATGCTCTCGGCTTCCACTGTGTCCGCCGGGTGTGCGCTCCATTCGTTTAGCCTCGCATGGGTCCAAAACACGAAGCCCGGTACACAATTAGTTCAAAGCCCTTGTTCTCTCTCAATCCCTCCTTTTGTTCCCTTTTCCTGACTGCTCCCGTAGATTACAGGTGCTATTTGTCTTGCCATGGTCCCAAGTGGGACCCGGAAGGATGAAAGCGTGTCCCTTGTAGTGCCAAACGAAGGTTACGGTCTTCAGGGGCTACGCGCGAGGTTAGCGTTGCTTAGCTTTGCTTAGCTTGACATGCAAGTGATCCGCATTCCTGACGAACTTGAGTCGTTTATAATGCGGAATTTGCGCGGCTTTTTCTTTTGAATGGTCGGAAGCCGCTCCCGAGGTGTCTCCCTGCTCTCTGGTTCTGACTGGCAACCCCGAGAGTCAGGCAGGCTTAGCGAAGTTATCTCTCTTTTGCACACTCTGCAGTGCGAGAATCCTCCTGATTCTACCTGCCATGCCTCTTCATTTATTCAGTAAGCAGATGAACGTCCGTGACATATAACACCTGAACTGGGTTTGAAACACGTCAATCTAGGCCACCATCCACAGGGAAAGGTCACATTGTCGGTAACATTCGCACCTCTTTGGGACCAAAACTAAGGATATGCTGAAACGCTTAGCATGGTTCATTTCAGTCAAGAGATGTGAGATGCATTTTTTTGTGTGCCCAAAGTTAAGAAGTCCGAAAATATCCGACTTGTATCTGTATTTTGTTTGGAATACCCACCACAGTTTTACAGTACAGTAGTTTGCTGGTTTGTTTGAGAAGCGATTGTACAAATGGAATTAGAATTGCTTTCTCATCTACACTTGTCCTGTAAATTGACTGGCAGCGAGTCCACGACATATTTAGGCACGAGCCAAGATTAGATTGTGACAGTGTGATAACCATGAGAAAAAAAATTCCAGCTCTAAAATGTCGTCTTTGGAAATATTTGCGTGAATAAAAACAGCCTTGCTAGAGCCTATTCTAGCTGTCTTCGGGCAGTAGGTGGCACCCTGAACTGGTTGCCAGCCAATCGCAGGGCATTACAGTCAAACCTCTGTTTTCGTCCATAATCCGTTCCAGAAGGCTGTTCGAAAACCAAAATTGTTCGAAAACCGAAACCACGCTCTTTTTAAACTAAAAATGTTTACTGAACACGTCTGCTCACAATGGAAAGAAACCCGAGGAAGTGTCACTTCCTCGTGTAAGGAAGGTGAGAGGAGTCAAATGGTGCATTCAAGTGCGCTCAGTTTGTTTCGAGAACCGAAATTTGTTCGTCATCCGAGGCATAAAAAACTCAAAATTTTTAGTCGAAAACTGAATTGGTCGAGAACCGAGACGTTCGAAAATACCGAGGTTTGACTGTATTTTTTGTGTTCAGATGGAAAAAAATACATTTAGGAATTAACGTATTTTCCGCACTTGGCGCTTCGGAGTATAAGACGCACCTTCTATGAATGGCCGATTTTAAAACTGCTTGCATATATAGGGCGCACCGCATTATAAGGCGCATAGAATAGTGGCTTGCGGTATGCATCAACTAGATGGAGCTACGCTAAAGGGAATATTATACAATACAATACAGCTTTATTTATATAGAGCCCTAGCTGCGGTTTTGTTATGCATCCACTAGATGGAGCCACGCTAAAGGAAATACAATACAATACAGCTTTATTTACATTGAGCTTTCACAACCGCTGCAACTGGAACAAAGCGCTTTACAGAACATTTTAAATACAACGTTCAAGAAATCAGAATATTGATCCATATATAAGGCTCGTCGGATTATTAGGCGCACTGTCGGGTTTTGAGAAAATTAAATATTTTTAGGTGCGCTTTATAGTGCCAAAACTATGGTCGATGGATATTCTAATTGGAGCAGACGCGTGCACATTTTCAGCATGGCGTCTGATCCACTGGTGAAAGGACACTTTGATCCTCTCTTCTTTCATCTAGAACTGCTTCAAACAACAAAGAGTATGCAGAAAAGGGGTTAAGATTGCATGACTGTCTGTGTTTTATGTGTTGTCTTGTATTACCGTATTGGCCTGAATATAAGACGGCCCTGATGATAAGACAACCCTCTCTTTTTCAAGACTCAAGTTTGAAAAAAGACTTTTTGAAAACCAAATTATTTTTTTATACAGAAAATAATTACAGCACATCTGAAACAAATGATTAGAACAATATATTTGAGAGAAAAAGCATGTTATTTTGCCTCTTAATATCTGAACATTTCAATATGTAAACTAAAGTGCAATCACATTTGTAAATGAATTGCTTCTGGTTTTTGAAATTTAAATTACATCATAACTTCTCCTCAGCTGCCGGTTAACCTGGCCAATCTTCGACCCACTGTTCTCCAGAGTGTCGCTACCTTTCTCCATTTTCTGTTATATCTTCTATTATTTTCTTCTCTTTTCCTTTTTTCTTTTTCTTTTTCGTGCTACCGCTATTTTTATTTTTATTCTTCGTGACTGGGGTTCGCTTTGGCCTGGGGAGTCAAGTTCAGCATTCGCTTCAATGGATATCTGGCGCCATCTAGCGTCGTGAATGGGTATAATATCTAGACCCCGAATATAAGACGCCCCCCACTTTTTCAGTCGTATGTCAATGCAAAACACACCGTCTTATATTCGGGCCAATACGGCATTTTGTTATTATGACTTCAAGATGGCGCCGCGAGAGTGACTGCCTTTTCAGCAGCTCCTATACTTTTTCTTCTTCTACTTTGTTCCTTTCATAACTTTGCTGCTGTAAATTGGGAATTTCTCCATTGTGAGACGAAAAAAGGTTTTCTTATACTTATTCTTAAAAAAAAAGACTTGATCGTTGATGCTTGAACATGAGATTTGAATCAGGGTTCGAGTCTTTTCCAGTGATCCCAATCATCAGTCACCCATCCGCTCTGCTTTCCTCAGACTCTCACGGGATGGACCTGTTTGCGGTCGCCGTCCACGAGTTTGGTCACGCCATCGGCCTTGTCCACACCTCGGCCATGGAGTCCATCATGAGACCGTACTACCAGGGTCCTGTCGGAGACCCTCTGAAGTACAACTTACCCTATGAAGACAAGGTCCGCGTCTGGCAGCTCTACGGTATGATGGACGATGCTCGCTTTCATCGTGAATGTTTTAGTCCACAGTCTTCACTAGGCCGCGGGTGATTCGTTGTCTTGCTCCTCGTCTCGAATCAAATTCCTCACCGTGAACAACCACCACGTCAAGAAGTCAATAGAGGAGTTGTTTTCCTCTATTCGTATTCTTTGTCGGCGTGACTGCGTTCAATGCAGCGCGGTTTTCTGCATTTTTCGCACTGAGGGAAAAAAAGCCGCATTAGTCAGTCTTTCGCTTTACGGAATTCTTTATATTGAATAGAACATTCCAGCTGCACAAATATTAACTCGGCCTCATTCACCTTGACCCAGGTGTCCGTGATTCAGTTTCACACACAAATCAGCCAAGCAACCCTTCCCAAACGGCCGAGCCTCCTGTCCTGATGGACGTTCCAGAAAACAAATCCATTCTACAGTAAGTACAACTTTTTTTGTTGTTCCCGATTTTAATCTTATTGAAGGGAATTGGGAAAAAAAACAAGACATGGCATCTCAGCCTACACTCGAGAATATTCACCTCGCAAGCAGTTTAGATTAGATCACATCCCATTAGGATAATGACTTTTGATGTAGTCTGCGATGTCACAGTTTACCGTAAGTTGATTTTAGACTTTCTTACAAATTTGCAGAGCGGCAGAATCGCGCCTGATGAAGCCAATCATACAACTTCACAAACATTGCACTCGTAATGGGCTGCTCACGAGGCGAAAAAGTTCGACTCCATTAAAGGGGAATTCACATTTTTATGGCTTTCTGTACTCGGGTTTCCTTTAATTTTTTTTTTTGCCACCACTCATGCTGAGAAACAGATGTAATGAAGCCATGCAGGAATACTCAACATGGCCTGCAAAATCGGGGTTTGCATCCTAATGCGGAATAATGATATACGGAGAGTGCACTGGTAAGCGCGCTTGGGATCCAGCTTACCTAATTAAGAGATTCCCCGAAGAAAGTGGAGCTTTTTTCCGACTGTATCTTCTTTATTATTAAGGTTAATTAGGCTTAAGTTGATCCGTTTATGAATCGCAGACACGCCTGAGTCCTAACGTGCGATTAGGGCACCGCCCGAGTGCAACCGCATGCAATCATGTCAAACTTGTGGGGCCCTTGGATAGATCCGTCAATGGCAGTTTCGAGACATGTCATATTTAAAGAATGTCAAAGGTTCCACTCTAGTTTTTTTGATGTTTCGGATCAATTCCGTTCAGTCGAAGTAATATGGATTAGTTCCGACAAGTGTGCCGATAGCTACGTGTTAATCGAGACCCTGATTCGTTCGTCGACAATCGCTTGACAATCGCTGTCAAGGACGTGAGCCACGTCATAAACCCTCTGGTGAAATTCCCCGTTGTCGGCCTGATGGCGACCGCTCGTTCTCTTAGGTCTGATCGGTCTCCTTCATGCACAATATGAATAAATCAGGATGGAGAATGAGATCTTGAAAAGGATGAGATGATTCGACCGGAGAAAGGAGCATACGTGTTAAACCTCTGAAAGAGCCGATAAACGTCCGCTTTTAGCTCTTGATTTTTGTTTTTTTCTTCCTATTTTTAACAGTCTCTCTGTTCTTTCCTCTCATCTATCTCAGACTGGCGCGAGATGCCCCAGACAGATGCACCAGCTACTTTGATGCAGTGGCCCAGATTCGAGGGGAGGCCTTTTTTTTCAAAGGTAGCCAAGCACAAAAAAAAAAAAAGACAGAAATGACGGGTGCAGAAACCGCACTGGGCGGGGCAAATAAATGGGCAGAATGATCTTAAAAGATGTGGGAGATGGAGTTTAAAAAAAAAAAAAGGGGGTGGGGGGGTTGACGGAGAGCGCATGACGAAAATGGCTGAGAGAGCTTTTGCATTGGATGCCCAACCGAGACGCGCTGGGAAGCGTCAGGCTTTCATGTTGGCCCTCTTGAGTGGGCGCAGCCTCCTGCTGACAACAGCAACAGGGAACAACTTTTGTATCCTCACAAGCACGATGTTTACTCGCGTTGGCATTTCAGCAAAACCTTCAAATTGATCCCCGTCACAAATGCGCTCCTACCTTTTTTTTTTAAATGTTCCCGTCTGATCAAAGTGGAGTTTTCGTTCCGGTTCGTTAAAACGGTTCATCTTTAAAACAGTCCATGAAAATCGTTTTAAAAACAAAAAGGCACGTATTCCTTTTCCACTCTCGCCTGCTGTAATTTGAAATCAAAAGCGTTGAGGACCAACGGCTTAAACTTGGGTGTGTTCCGGAACAAATTTCAAGTGCGTTGTGAAAAAGGAGGATGCTGACTTTTCTCATATTATCACCTTTCAAAAATAAATGCTAAAGTCACTTCTTTCGGGCGGCCCAGTGTTCCAGTGGTGAGCACGTCGACCTCACAGTGCAGAGGTCGTGGGTTCGATTCCGGGCCCCGGCCTTCCTGTGTGGAGTTTGCATGTTCTCCCCGGGCCTGCGTGGGTTTTCTCCGGGTACTCCGGTTTCCTCCCACATTCCAAAAACATGCATGGCAGGCTGATTGAATACTCCAAATTGTCCCTAGGTGTGAGTGTGAGCGCGGATGGTTGGTGTGCCCTGCGATTGGCTGGCAACCGGTTCAGGGATAGGCTGCAGCACCCCCACCCCCATACACACCCTTGTGAGGATAAAGCAAATCGGAAAATGGATGGATGGAAATCACTTACTTACTTACTTATTTATTTTTGCGTCATTTGTCTCCTCCTAATGCTGGCCATTGTCACCTCTGCTAAAATTTCGGATATGCTCGTTTCACCATGATACCCCTAAAATTAAATTGTGATGAAATATTCAGTATTTTTGCATCACAATTTATAATGAATAAAATGCTCGAGTGATATATTTGAAATCTATTGTCTTCATCTAGAAGGTGATTCACTCGTCCCATTAGTAATAAGGTTTGGGGAAGGGGGAAAAAAATGAATGAGTGTTATTCTTCCTTAAGGAAATCTTGTGAAACGCCTATTCTTAACCCTGGAGAACCCAAGACCCCTTTTCTTCTTTGGAAAATGATGAATTTGACATTAAATGACCGCTATATGTTCACTGAACACCAAAATATATCTTTTTTCAAATATTCAGTACTTTAATCCTAAATTAGGATTAAGGCCAAATTTGACCCTTTGGGATTTAACGGTAGCATTTGAGCAGCAGAATTTATAGGGGTCAAATTTGACCCCGTGGGTTCTCCAGGGTTAATATTATTCTTACTGTTGAATTTTTTCAGTCCCATAATCATTAAAGATTGAAGAGGGACAAGGGTTCTTGGTGTGGACGTGTAAAAAATGTCAGTTGAAATGACTTTGAGCCACCATAACACCGAAAACGAATCACTCTGGGTATAATACTGTAGAGCAGGGTGTCACACTCATTTTTGTTACAGGTCACATTTTAGTTACCGTTTCCCTTGGAGGGCCATTATGACTGAAACCAAATTTTAAAAAGGCAATCATAACGGTTTATTCAACTATTGTTTAAGTTTCTGTAATGAAGGGTTTGGTTCCAAGAAAATGCTTACAATATGTCTCTTATTTATTACATACGAGAATTTTAAATTTTGGTCGAGATTTTAGCAAGCATCATGGGAAGTGACATGTTTGATTTGCTTTCGTGGGCCACATAAAATGATGTGGCGGGCCACATCTGGCCCCCGGCCCTTGAGTTTGACACCTGTCCTGTAGAGACAGTTTATAATCAGGCCTTGGGTGAATTTGACCAGAAGAGAGGAAATAAAATATTCAAATTAGGCCAGATTAGACATTTGTTCATGTTGATTGTTGGGGAATTAACGCAAAATCTATTTTTTTTTTGTTTGTTTTCTCTTTGTCCTCGTAGGAAAATACTTTTGGCGGCTCACTCGAGAGAAGCACCTGGTTTCTTTGCGTCCCGCTCAGATCCACTGGTTCTGGCGGGGCCTGCCCGCTAGTCTGGACAGCGTGGACGCCGTCTACGAGAGACCGGGCGACCATAAAATCGTCTTTTTTAAAGGTGCACTTGCCAAACTCTTCCACACCTCCTTTGAGTGCGGGTAAAATATCAATACTTCACATCGTCACACTCCCGTACAAGAATCAATTCTCATTTTTGTGACAATGACTGTAATTATGTTATAGCTGAGTAAAATGAATCAATGCTACCAGCTAGCTTGCTGAAATCTCTGTGAGGGAAGACACAAAGTAGAAGTGCACAGATCTGACTTTTTCATAGGAAAATGCAAATTTCCAGACAGCGAGTTTCAAGTGTGTTGCGACTTGTCTGTCTTAGCTGGCATAAAATTGTACATTGCCGTTTGCCCATGTCTTCCGGGAGCTCTAAAGGAAAATGCTCGCTAGCACTGCTGAAACACTCAAACAGAAACTACCTAATAAAAGTGTGGACACCAGTCTTTTTTTTTTTTTTTTGGTTTTGTCCATGGACCACTTTTGGTGTGAAACGTTGGAAAAGCCTCTCTTGTTTTGACTGAAAGCCAATTGGACCTGTAAAACTTGCTAAGCTAACAGTGAACACCTGCTAGTTGCGTGGGAAAGGAATTGAGCCCAACCGCAACTTGTGAATTCCCACAAATTATATTTGGCCCCCTTAAAAGCGACTATAAATTGCTTCTATCAACAATTACCATAAATAACAACCAAAAATGTACCACTAACTAAAGCACTCCAATGGCATTTTTGAACGTTTGTAAACGGCTTACTTATAATTATTGCTACCTCCTTAAAAATGCACTCCATTAAACCATTTACAGCTCAGCACGCACAAACATGAATGTGCAGTACCAAGCACGTACATGCTAACAATTCCGATGACGATTTTGACTAGCGCTGCACTGTACAGCTAAGCGCTCAAGGTAAGATCAGTTGTGCCAGTGTTCTGGGATGGTTTAGCTAGCTACAAGCAACCCGAAAAATGGTTAGCATTTCAGCAGTGACAACATCAACTGGAGGTCAGTAAATAGGTTTAGCGGTAGTCCACTGAGCTGTTGTTACGGTTTCCATTGTTTTAGATGCTGCGTTTAGTCCTGCTTTGGTGAAATTACTAAATTAGCATGAGCAAAAGCAGCCGCAGCCAATATGGCCGCCGCCATTTTATGTATCTACTCCTTCTGCCTTTCGTCAAGAAAAGTTCAGTTCAGCGGACAGCTAGGTTTTTACATTACATTTTTGTTTGTGTCAACTAAACCGGCAAAACAATGAAAAAAATAACAGATGTTTAAGCAGAAATTTGCCATAAAAATACCTTTAAAAATACTTGACAATAGGCGATAGGCAAGTTTTGCCACAATGAGCGGAGGAGAGGTTCCGCTCGGGGTACAACCGATTTTAGATAGCGCTCTCATGTTTTCTATTAGCTTAAAGTATTAGCTCAGTGCTTGTGAAAGAATTAAAAAATTGTTTCATTCTCTTTGCTTGCCCGTTTAGGACTCAAGTACTGGGTGTTTAAAGACAATGTCATGGAGGAGGGCTTCCCGCGTCCAATCAGTGACTTCGGGCTACCTTTGGAAGGCCTGGACGCGGCCTTTGTGTGGCTCCACAACGAGAAGACCTACTTCTTCAAGGACAGCCGCTACTGGCGCTACGACGACCACCTGAGACGTATGGATCTGGGCTACCCGAAGGACAGCACGCTGTGGAAGGGGCTGCCCCCTCATCTGGATGACGCCATGAGGTGGTCTGATGGTCGGTAGTCCACCATGTGAATTTTAAGAATGCTGACCGTAAACGTGCGGGTGTTCACTGTCTTTGTAACGCTGATTTTTATTATTTTGAACACATTTATGCAAATGTAACATTAGCTCGTACGTTTGTTTTCATTCTATTTTCATTATTTTCTTTTACAAAGGCCAATTTTTTGATACCTGATGGTGTGGCTGCTGAGTGCATTCGCAGTACAGAGTATATGATGCGATTGCCACAAACCACAAGTTGGGTTACTTCGTCAACGAAAAAGATAGCTCAGTTACTTCTTACGTAAAATATATAAATAGTTTTTGGGGTGTTTTTTCATTTCGAAGAACATAAATATGAACTCCAGAAATGAATGAAATTCATCTTTATAGATCCAATCTTTGCTGAACCATCTAAAATGAATTCAATGCTTCTCAACGTGAGCGAACGTCTTCATTCCAAATGACACGTGGCCGAATAGACATTTGAAATGAAACCTTCACATTTGCTCTTCCGAAAACCCCCCCCCCCAAAAAAACTCAAACCCTTGTGAAACTTAAAACGTTGACGTTCAGCCAGCCCAGTGATTCATGTCGAGTCAAACAAAGACCTCACGTCGCATCTCGTATGCCGACAGCACACGCAGCAGCAGCACAAATGCTTTTCCCTTCGCGGTCACCAACTTTGATGTTTTCACTATACTCTAGCAGAGTAGAAGTCTTTGTCTTGTTAGAAACTTTAGGGAATAAATCGTGGCACTCAGCCTCCTATTGGGCTCACTCGTCTCTGAATAGCAATGCCAAACTATCTGTCTATCTATCTATCTAGCCATCTAGCCTATCTAGCTATCTAGCTATCTAGCTATATAGCTAGCTAGCTATCTACAGTCAAACCTCGGTTTTCGTTCATAATCCGTTCCAGAAGGCTGTTCGAAAACCGAAATTGTTTGAAAACCGAAACCACGCTCTTTTTAAAATAAAAATGTTTACTGAACACGTCTGCTTACAAAAGAAAGCAACACGAGGAAGCGTCAC
>CM031711.1:5792500-5930000 GCA_018466805.1 Hippocampus abdominalis
TGCGAAATCAGGCAATGAGTCAGTGATCGGATGAGGAAGCAGCAACCTCACCCAAAAAGCAAAAACATTCTATGCATTACGATATTAGTTTTCAAAAACAATGCATCGCAAGCACTAACATAAACCGCAACTAAGACTGTATTTTATGCCCCAAAAAATACCTTTGCGACAAAATTACTCGTCAACACAATCAAAGTATACAACCTTGACCACAATAGCGCTCCCTGACCTCAGCTCTAAAGCAACCGACTGGAACTGGCACTTGGGTGGAATACTACCATCTTGTGGCGTGCACCCAACAAGTCCTCACTTGACAACGCTTGATGCCTGGTTCTTTGTGGGGGGGGGTTGTTTTTTTTTTTTTTAACATGCAGACATTGTTGGAACCTGTTGCAAAGTGACAGGATGGCGCGTTCAAGTCCACACCTAGTTCACAGAAGGTATTTTGCCGCAGGGCCAAGAGCAGCAGATTGGGTTGCATGATTTACACACGGGCGCGCAGATTGAGTTGCATGATTTACACACGCGCGCGCGCGCCCACACACACACACACACACACACACACACACACACACACACACACACACACACACACACACACACACACAAAAGCAATGATCCTCTATGCACAAATGTTTCCCAACCTGCAAGAACCAAGTGCACTCTACAGGGAAGGAGAGTGACATCAAGGTTATGATAATAATTTACCCTCAACCGACGGCAACTTGAACACACACAGAGAACATTGGGAACATTCGTGTAATGCAATCTCTCTGATCAGCAGGGCGGCCAATGATAATGATCTTATTTCAATGCATCACACATTTACTTACTCGAGGTGTAATCCGTTTTATGAATAGCAACAAATAGATGCACAAATTATGCATGTACAATACCTCCTTCCATCTTGTGAAAGAGCATTTAATTAAATGAATTCATAACAGCAGCCATTTTATAGTGCAGCACTGTACCTGTATTGTGATGTGATTGTGCACACCATCGTTCCTTGTTAATATTTGACATGAGTTTCGTATGGTATTTGGGGCTTTCATTCTGTCTGTAATCAACTGAGCAAAAGGTCAGGCATGTGTGAAATAAGAACAAAACAAGATGGAAGCATGCAAACAGTAGTTTCGCTTGTCTTATCTTATTTCCTCTTCGCCCATTGTCGTCTCATTCCGGCCCAAAACACCTTCCTCATTTCCTATTTCCGGGTTGTCAGCCAATCGGGAGTCTTTCTACCACTACTGGGCACACCTGCTTCTAATCGACTCATTACTACGCCGTCCAAAACAACATACGGGGAACAAACGACCAAAAACAAAAAAACAAAACTCCAACAGTCATTTAAAATTAAAAGAGAGCGAGAGATAAAAGGCATAGATGCTTTAGTATACTCATATGACTTGCCTAAAAAATAGAGATGATTTTTTTTTAAAAACGATTTTAACTGTTGAAGTAGGAGTACCCTGGCGTGTGACGTCATATGTATTGATTGCGGAAGTAATGCTTGCTCTTCTCGGGATGAAGCCTGTCGTGTTTGTCGCAACACAGTTAGGCGAACGCGAGTGCTTATCAAACATGTTCCCTCGAAGTTAGGCTTGCTTCAAGATTGCTGACGAAGCGTCTACCACCACGAATACGACCAGTACCACATGTCCTGGTCCCGTTTTGGACTTTTTAAAAATTGTATTATTATTTTAATACTAGTCTGTGAACGAGATGGGCATTTGGCAGTCACTATCTGGTCCTCCTGAGTACAGACAACTGGCGGAAAAGACAGGCTGTGAGTATTTTGGGTGTTTGCGACACTAAATTCAAATTTTGGAGTAGTTTGTGGAATTGTGC
This sequence comes from Hippocampus abdominalis, assembly GCA_018466805.1. NCBI lineage: Eukaryota > Metazoa > Chordata > Actinopteri > Syngnathiformes > Syngnathidae > Hippocampus > Hippocampus abdominalis. The sequence continues at coordinate 5,794,349 of CM031711.1, forward strand.
AATGTTACACATACACCCGCTAGCCACTTAATTAGGTACAGCCGCACAAAGTAACGAGATTAAAAAAAAAAAATGCCGAGTATTGACGGAGGCGTGCTTCATAATTTGTACATCTCTCAAAATATTAGAAACAGGTTGATGCAACGTAATTCTTCGCCGAATATAATTGAATTAAATATGCTATGATATTGGTTAATATGTTTAATACTGTATATTCTTTTTGTTTGTCTTTTTCTCCATTTATTTCTACGATTGGTTTGGTTATGTTATAGTTTTGGTGGTTAAAAATGGGCAACTTTTGTCTATTGTTTAAAAATAAAGAAATAAATACCGTAAACATTATTTCTTCGGTGTATTTAGAGTAGGGGTATCTTATTTAGGTGTGCAAGCTCACCGAATGAAGCATCCAGTGAGTATGTGCTTTTGTGCGTGGGAGTCAGATCGGGATGTGCCAGCTCGGGTTTACTCGTAAATAATTTAATATTCTGCTGCATTCAATGAAACATAAGACACGACAGAAAATAACTTGTATATTATGTGTACAGGATTGCCTTGTGCATCATCGTTACATATCTCATGCTTTCATTCGTTGTGCGGCTCCGCCACCAGGGGGTAGTATAACACGCACACGCGCACATATTTACACACACACACACACACACATATCCATGCATGCACGTTTTTAATCCAATCACTTTTTTTGGGGGGGGGGGGGGTTTAAGTGTGTGTGTGTTTTTTTTCCCTAACATAGAACTATATAGGCATCTCAACGATGTGCTTTGGTGTTTGCAGTCACCTGTGAGCAGATTGGGGTTCTCCACAATAGATTCAAGCACTTGAGCCACAATGAAGACACCCTGCGGTACTTTGAATTTTTTTTTTTTTTTTTTTTTATGCGATCCGGATGTAGATGGAAGTTCAAAACCTGTCCGACGGGCTGCAGCTGTCACCGAGCATTTGAGTGACAGCAGCGAGGCCTTGTTGGAAACGCCGACTGACGCTCAATAGTTTTCCTTTATGTGTGTCCGTGTGTTGTCTACTACAGGAGAGAACACTTCTACGCCATCCACGACCTCGCCTGGAATCCCATCCGAGCGCAGATCATTGAGGCTTTCTTTGACAGGAGGTGCCAGGCCTTGATTCCTCATCACACATGCATAAAAATGTGTTGTTCAGCTGACCCCCCCCCCCCATCCCCCGCCCCTCCAAATTTTTACAGGAACCTAATCCCACCCGAAGAGGGCTCACTGGAGGAGATCCACCTGGAGGAGTTTTTGGTGGTCATGTCCCACTTCAGGCCACCGTCGCTCAGCATGACCGATGAGGAGCGGGAAAGCGTCCGCAGAGAGAAGCTGAGATGTAGGCTGACTGTTTTCTTTGGATTTTTCAATGGTTTTTTTTTTTAATAAATTGCATGCTGTGTCTTTTTGTGTGCAGTTTTATTCAACATGCACGACTCTGACAATGATGGAACCATAACCCTGGCGGAGTACAGACATGTGAGTCACCCCAAGTGTGTTTTTTCATAGCACCACTTGTGAATAAGAGAAAAACGCCCTTTATGCTTGCTGTTAGGCAAGAATCCCGTATGTCCATACAAGGTTCATTTCAATATATTTTTTTTTCACAAATCGATACTTGAAGGTCTGTCCTGAGTCCTTTTTTTTAAGAAATATAAATAATTAATAATCGCTCATGTCTTGTTTCATCTTTTCAAAAGGTTTCGAAAAAGCGAGCGTTGTTTGCTACGTCCTTAGTGTGCCTCTTGAACGTGAATCAAATATTCTCTACGTGTGGGCAGGTGGTGGAGGAGCTCCTCTCTCGCAGCGTGCACATCAGCAAGGAAACGGCCGTCAGCATCGCGGACGCTGCCATGCTGGAGGTGGCGGGCATATCCATGGGTCACATGGTACATTCAGGACTCGTTGCGCTAGTTGTGACACGCCGTTATGTGGTCATCAATTTTCCCACTTGCTACTCGCAGGAGCCTGACGAGTTCTACGAGGGCATCACGTTCGAGCACTTCCTCAAGGTGGGTGCCCGCTGTGATTCTGTCATAACAATAACTTCAGCATAACAATCAATCATATTTATTGGCTTAGTATGTTTAAAAAAGCCTCACTCGAGTGCTACTGAAAAAGATACAATATTACGAACAATCACAAAAGTACAGAGAGTTACTGAGGAATGTTAAGTGTCCAATAATCCGAACAATAATTTTATTATTAATATCTGGTTGTTTGTGTTCTTTTTTCAGCTGCTGAACAGCTTCGAGATAGAAGCCAAGATGAACGTTCGTTTTTTGAATATGAATCCGTCCACTGTTTGCTACTAACGTCTGAATGAGGAGAACGATGATCGGAAAAATGGTTTGTTGTTTTCAGAAAAACACATGTGTACAGTGAACCGCTGTTCATTGCGGGATACGTTCCGCAGTCGAAGTTACAGTGACAATAATGTAGAAATTGCGGATGGCGGACACGTAGTGATCGCTGATGACGCCTGCAAATCTTTTTTTTTTAAACCCCAATTACTGAATGGGATGAAAAAACTATTCTATGTGGGGGGGGGGGAGTCTCGACAAATCACACGGTTTCAATGTATACTCTTAACTGCATTTGAATGACTATGCAAATTCATACCAAATATGTGTATTCTCACATCGTCGTGGTGTCACTAGTATGAGGGTGGATCAGCCTCTTAAAACAATAATCCACTCATGTGCGTGTTATGTTTATATGCAAATTAAAAAACGATAAAGAATTAAGACCGTTAATGGGATCCATTAATTATTCTCTTCAGGGATTACATGCTTGTCTTCAAAGGACACTCGGTGGCCACAACATTAGGTACAGCGGCACACGCTAATCTTATCGAATATGAGCTGTATAAAATAATATTGTTTATTGTGTTTTGTTTCTCAAAAAGACAAAAACCAACGATTTGAATCGGAAAAAGATCATGTGGGTGTCCCTAATATTGTGGCTGCTAAAACAGCTTCTGCACTTAAATCCACTTTGCGCATGTAATCATTTTTTCCACAATAAAATACACTTTCAAGATGAGTTGTGTTTCTGATCAATTCCGCAGTGATCAAAACATACATCGCAGCGAAGTGTTCTTTTATGGTAAACCTTTTTTTTTTTTTTTTTGCTTAATTTTTTTCAGTTGATTTAATTGTGCTTCACCTCATTATTACCTCATTAGCCGTGGTCATGTGATAATTATGTAAATTGTTCACGTTGTTCAAAAGCGGGTCTCCACTTTTATAATTTTTTCAGGAAGAGGGGGGTTGAGGGAAAGAAACAAGGATGGTTGGAAAGAAAGGGTTCAAGGAAAGAAGGATGGGAGAGAGGAGCAATGGATGCGATAAAAGGAAAGAGAAGGATGGAAGACGAGAATCTGTGAGGAAGGCTGGTATGAAAAGAAGTGGGGAGCTATGAAGGAAAGGAAGTAAAGAATAATGTTTGAATAGGAAGAGACACAAGGAAGGCGGGAAGCATGGAAGAAATGAACACGAGGGTGTATGAAAGGAAGAGAAGAAAGACTGAGTTGTATGGAAGAAAGCAAGCACAAGGGAAACTTGGAAGGGCTCACCAAAGCTTTAAATATCTTCATCAGGCTCACACACACACAAAAAAACAAGACCTGGATTTAAAATCCTAAGCCCTGGTTAGAAACCCTCACGTCAGAAATACTGTCGTCACATGAATGGGAACCGAATCACATCCTGTGTCGGGAGAACTTGTTCTCTGCCGCCCTCTGCTGGAAATAAATATTAAATGCATGTGGGTGCCCATCCAAATCATCATGAATTCATTCATTTCTGAAGCGATTCAGAAGTATTTAACTTAAAAAATTGCAACATTCCTTAAAAAAAAAATTCAAGATAGAATTCCCAAATATATTTGGTACATTTTATAAATCGACAAATTTCTCGACCAATTCAAACTCTGCTAACTTCGAAATGTTAAGCATTAAAAAAAAAAAATCCTTGATTTGATCGTGAGGTTTCTATCAAGACAAATTTACCTCAGATTGACAGTGCCTAAACCAATTCAACCATTCTAACTTCAAAATATTCAACATTAAAAAAAGAAAATCCTCTTGGAAAAAAAATCCACATTTTCGATCCACATTTTCCAGCAAGAAAAATTCACCGCAGATTCACAATTTCTAAACCAATTCAAACCATTCTTACGTCAAAATGTTCCTTAAAAAAAATACTTTTTACAAATTCCACTCAGGGTAAATTATCAAATTAATGGATATCTTTACCTCCACAATATACATTTATGCAATTTTCTAAATCTTATCCTCGACACTTCTTATATTTGAGGTCATTCTCTATACGCTAATGAGTCAGTGCTTAAGTACAGGTCAGTTGTATTTAACTTTAAAGTCTAGTTCATTTGCACTTACAGTAATCATAAAGTGTTTGGTCTTACCTTGTATTTATTCCATTTATATGCAGTAAATTCCATTTGAATTCATTTTTAAAACCTTTGTCCTATTTGTCATTAACATGCAACAGTATTTTTATGTTGATCTTTGGTGGTAGTACTACTTCAAGTTTTTTTTTTTTTTAATTCTTGGCGTTTGTATGAACAGAAATTGCATTTTCTATTTTTGTGCTTCTTTTCTCCTGATTCAAGTGAGAAGCTGAAACTGACTCTTGTCTACTTTAGCTTTTGTATCTTTAAATAACACCGAGCGGTTCTTAAAGGGAACTTGATTCAGCCGACTTCCAGTTTCCAGACAGCTTGTGATCCGAAAGGGCCTTGCCCAGGCCCTCTTATGTCATGCCAACAATCTGTAACCTACATCAGCGAGAGCCAACCGCAGCTAGTGTGCCTAATCAAGTGTCCCCTGACGCATGCGCAATCGTTTGTCCGATTCCTCCCAAATAGCGGCGAGACGTCGCGTCGCGTCTCGGCGGCAGTGAGCGAGCGCTCAGACGCGTTTCCTTGTGTGCCACGCGTTGTCGCCATGCAGTCAGATGTCTCGGAATGCTTCCTGATTTTCTTTTGGACAAGGTCAGGTGCAACGCATGACGCCTCCGACACAACAAAGATTCTTCTTTGCGGATTTTTATTCGGCTGCCGGCTCACTCGAAATCATTTGGGCCACGTTCACATCATGATAACAATCATAATAATTAGTACAAGTGACAAACAGCCACTCTCTGACCTCATAAAGCGAACGTTGACAAGTCAGTGTTTTACTAAATCAAGTGACCAGTGACCGGCAGTCAATGTCTGACCCAATAAAGCCAGCAATGACTTACTATCACGATATAACGTGACCACTGACTGACCTAAGAAGGCGACTAGTGACCAGCAGTAAGAGTCTGACCAATAAAAAAGAAAAGCAACCAATGACTAGCATGCTAAAAGTGCCCAACCGAATAAAGCACATGCGTCAAACTCAAGGCCCGGGGGCCAGATGCGGCCCGCCACATCGTTTTATGTGGTCCTTGAAAGAAAATCATGTGTGTCAACTTGCATGATCCTTGCGAAAAAATGCACTAAAATGTCAAATTGTGATGTGTACGAAATGGCGTTGAGATTTTGCAAGAATTTTGTTACCCATAAAAGTAATAATGCGATAGGTGCGTTTAAAAGTGGCCCGCGACAAAAATTAGTTTGTCACCCCCGGAGGAATAAAGCAACCAGTGACCGACCGAAAAATGCAAGCAGACTAGATTAATAAATTGACCAGTGACTCACAGACAGTGCCTGTCCTAATAAATAAACCAATGACTAGCGTAAATTTCGGACCAATGACTGACGGAATCTGAGGCTCAAAAAGTGACCAACAACGACCAGTCAATGTAATTGAAAGGCCATGACTAGCAGTTATTGTCTGGCCCAGCCCAAGAGACTGACCAATGAGTGACCCACTCAAGCGACCAACTGCTGTTGCCGGAAGGGATGGCTTGACCAACCCACAATTGACGTTTTTGGAATGCGGGAGGAAACCGGAGTACCCGGAGAAAACCCACGCAGGCACGGGGAGAACATGCAAACTCCACACAGGAAGGCCGGAGCTGGAATCAAACCTGGTACCTCTGCACTGTGAGGCTGACGCGCTAACCAGTCGACCTCCGGCCCTTGTAAATAGCAGTCATGATACAGTGAAACTCCTCTACAACAAAATCATGTTTGCAGCAAGATATTTTTCACAACAGGGGGTTTTTCACTGTAGCAAATTTGATCTCGGATGTAAACACACACACACACACATTAATACATGAAGATTATTTTCACACTAGGGGGTATTTTCGCCCATGTAGGTTTCGTTGTAGAGGAGTTTCACTGTATAATAAAATGAACAAAGTGAGCTATTCATTTTTTCCCTTATTTTTTATTGAGCTGCGGGGTCACGTTAGTACATCCAAGAAGTCCATTTTCTCATCCCAATGCAAAAATATGGAACGTTTCCCAGCATTTGTGTAATAAATATTAAATATAAATATTATAAATAGGCCTGATGTCAAGTTAGTCCCTCTGAAGTCTTCCTGGTGTCACACGGATCTGAAGCGCCTCCTCCCTCTGCACACTTTGCCCTTGAGGCTCCTGAATTCTCGGGCCACGTTGGTCAGGAACTCCTTGTAGGTCTTGACCACCACGCATCCGTAGACCTTCTGCTGGAAGATGTTCTGGGCCGCTTGTTCCAGGGCCGCGGGCCCCTCGGCCGGTTTCTGAAGGTTGGGGAAGGTGTTCCAGAAGAAGGCCCGCACCAGCGCTCCTAAGTCCCGGCCGCGCTGGCTCGCCTGCCACAGCTGGACCAGAACCGGACTATCGGGGGCTTGGAGATCTTTCTGCTGCTCGTAGATGCGCCTCAGGTGGGGGAGGAATGCCCGCAGGTGGTCCAGGATGCTCTCCATCCGCTCGGAAGGCTCCAGGCCGGAGATGCCGGGCTCGGGGATGTCCAGTAGGGACGCCCGACAGAAGACATCCGACATTTCCCCCTGTGAGGCTTTCTGGAATGAGAGAGACAGTCGGAAAAATTGAGACCCATCCTCAAGGGTGTGACCACAGGAGTCTTCCGGGAGAGTCCAGACTCACATAAGTTTTGACGAGGTCCGTCGATTCCTTCTGCGCCAGTCTGGTCAGCCTCAAAAGCCGTTGGAGGGACTCGGGACACTGACGAGTCCTGATGGAGGACACCCGATTCGTGGAGAGCAGGAGCAGCAGGAGAGCAAGCAACGCTGGAGAGACAGGTACAAAGGAACACAGAGGTCATCGACTGGTTATGCGACTCGGCATATCTGTCTGTCTGTCTCCGGCCGTCTTCCGATCTGTCTCGCTCTCTCTGTCTTTCTCTCTATTTATATCTATCTGTTTCCGGCTGTCTCTTGTCATTGTATGTGAAACTACAGTAACTGTCTGTCTCTTATCTATGTTTATCTGTCTATCTACTGTTTATATTTGTATGTCTGTCTGTCTGTCTTTGTGTATCTGTCTGTCTGTCTGTCTCTATTCATTGTATGTCAAACTACAGTAACTGTCTGTCTCTCTCTTGTTATCTATTTATGTTCATCTGTCTGTCTCTGTTGAGCTGTCCTTCTGTCTCATGCTAGCTGTCTGTCTGCCTGTCTGTCTCTGGCTGTCTATTCATTGTATGTCAAACTACAGTAACTGTCTGTCCCTTGTTATCTATCTATTGTTTGTCTGTATTTGTGTGTCCGTCTAGCTGTCCTTTTATCTCTCTGTTTAGCTGTCTGTCTGTCTCAAGCTAGCTGTCTGTTTCTCTCAAGCTAGATAAGTAACTGTCTGTCTCTTATCTATGTTTATCTGTCTATCTACTGTTTATATTTGTAAGTCTGTCTGTCTGTCTTTGTGTATCTGTCTGTCTGTCTGTCTCTATTCATTGTATGTCAAACTACAGTAACTGTCTGTCTCTCTCTTGTTATCTATTTATGTTTATCTGGCTGTCTCTGTTGAGCTGTAAGTCTGTCTCAGGCTAGCTGTCTGTCTGCCTCTCTGGCTGTCTATTCATTGTATGTCAAGCTCCAGTAACTGTCTGTCTCTTGTTATCTATCTACGTTTATCTGTCTATCCATTGTTTGTCTGTATTTGTGTGTCCGTCTAGCTGTCCTTCTATCGCTCTGTTTAGCTGTCTGTCTGTCTCAAGCTAGCTGTCTGTCTGCCTCAAGCTAGCTGTCTGTCTGGCTGTCTCTGTCTGCCGGTATGGTCTCTCTGTCAGTTTATCGATTGTCTGTCTGTGTCCGTCTGTCTGTCCTGTCAGTCAATCAACCTGTCAAACTTTCTGTCTGTCTTTTTTTTTTTTTCCATCTTGATGTCAACGCTTGTTCTCACAATTCCAAATGGACGGTCCCCCCCCCCCCCTCACTTACTTGTTGGTGTGCTCATCCACTGAGTCCAAAGCGGGCGTCCAATCATTCTCTTCCAGGCAGCAGCAAGCGTCACTCTTGTTACTTTTGTCACTCTTGAGTTCAGTCTTGGCGGTCTTGCCAGTGTCCCTTGCGACTCTTCATGTTGCACCCCGGCCAGCTTGTGTTTTTTTAAAGTGCTCGCAAACCGCATATTTGTCATCTCGGGAAGTGACGTGAAAGGTTTTTGTGAGGCAACCAAATTTCCCAGAATTTCCTCCTTTTGCTTGGTGCTGATGCGGCCTTTTGCCCGTGACTTTGAATGCAACTTTATTGGCAAGAGCCATGGCGAGGGGACAATGCCCGAACATGTCCATCGGGTCACGTTGAGGCGTTTGCCCAGCGTGGCCTCGTTAGCTGAAATGGGTGGAAATAACCATTTGGATTCAATAATTAGTTAATGGATGAATTGTAAATAACTGAATGCCCAAAATTACGGTATGTCTTTTGATTTATCATGAAACGGTGATGTGTTGATTGTATTCAATCACTCACAAATGATTCCGAAATGTTTATTAATGGGGGGCAGGTGTGGTGGAGGACATATGTAAGGACAAGTTCCTTGTATTTTTATTTTTGACTGTATGCGAGCATTTTCAACAGGAAGCAGCGGAAGCCTTCTTTCTCAATCTTCTACTTGTTTGTGCGCAAAAATGTACGGTAGGAGGGGGCAAGGGTGGGGGGAGGGGGGTGTTGGTCCGAGGGCCTGCATGGCCCAGTCATGCTAGGGTCACATTTGGGCGCCGTTGTTGCATCATGAGTCGGGCAATGAGGAAGCGCCCTAGGCAGATAACGCAATCATTTTTTTGGTGTTTTTTTTTTTTTTTTGTTTTTTTTAGTGGAAAGAATATAAATGTGTAATCCTGCTGGCCAGTGCCGCGTTATCGTGCCGGCCACTTCCGCTTGGGGGCACCTGATGACGTAAATTCAACCCTCGCTAATGGTGGTTGACACATAAAAGGGGGGTGGGGGGTTAAATGACTCATCACGTGCACTTATGATGAAGGATTACATTCAACATTCATTTACGTGTTGTGCGGTTGAATGTATTTTGGTTCCCATGTTAAGCTACATCAGAGAGGCAATAATAGTGTCATATTTTTTATTCGTAATTTACATATTGTTACATTGAGAATCAAAATTGCATTGTAATTGTATTTATTACATTTATTTTTTTTTGTATTTATAAAAATAACTCGTTAAATTATTTTGATTTTAGTAGTCACAATAATCATTTTGTTCCATTTTAATTTAATATAATTAAAGACATTCTAAACTGATTTATTTTTGCATTTTGATTTAAATTAACTTTTCTAATATTTTTGTATTTTGTATTAATTGTAAGATGTGGAAATATTTTATGCTGTTTTATGGTTCTATTTGACATCTTTTTCATTCATTAAACAAGTAATTCAATCTTGCTAATATTTTACATTTAAATTATATATATTTTTTAAATATTCATTTTGAAATAGTTTCTTTTTAACTTGAATTCAGATTAAATCAATGTGATTTTTTTTTGTTATTGTTTCATTTGCTTTTATTGACCAATTTAATTCATTCCGTAGTAATTCACACATTTATTTTTTTTAATTTGGCATTTTCTAAAGTTTCCAATTAATCAATGTATTTTGGAGGGGTCTTTTTAAGACTATAACTGGATATCATTTTAGGCAAAAAATAAAATAAAAGTATTTTTAAGGAGCTTATTTTATGACAAATATAACCCCCCCAAAAAAGGAAAAAAAAGAAGCGATCAAGTTGTTTGTCAACATATTCATTTATTTTGTGTCGGAACTACAAAGGAAATGATGACCACCGGTCATTTAGGAGAGTTCCCCTTCATCCACCCAATCATTTTTGTATACCGTGTCACCTCATATTTATGTTCTAACTAAACACATGTCTCTAGAAAGTTGCGGCATCAAAATCCAAATCATCTTCATCGTGACAATCGTCATCATCATCCTCCAAATCATCTCGCGCAACAATTGGCCAAGTTGGGAAAGCCTTTTTTTTTTGGATTTTTTTTGTGTGGGTGTCTTGATGAGTAATTTGAAGACAGAGAGTGAGCCTTGCAGCACTTTTTAGAATTGTGAAGGCTTCACTTGCACATCTAAAAAGGCCTTACTGCATACAAGGAACATCATCATCGTATTGTGAAAATTATTATTTTTTTTTTTAAAGGCAATCACAGAGCCATTTTGTGCTCAGTTTCTATTGCCTTCAGGATTGTTAGAAATTCTTATTATTCAACCGTTCTTAAACTCTTTCAAATCTCTCGTTCCCCACCTCTGCTTTAGTACTTTTAGTATCGAAAATTTCATTTAACAACATAACAAAACATTGTGAACCACAAATCGTCTTTCTGACGGAGATGGTGATTCATCCATGTGTCAAACTGCTGCACTATAGCGCCCTCTACTGCCCAGGAGGAAAAAGGCTACGTTCAGACTGCGACCCATATTGGATTATTTTTTTTGCCCATATATGGCCTGAATCTGATTTTATTTTATTTTTTTTAATGACAGTCTAATGCACAGGTGTCAAAGTCAAGGCCCAGGGGCCAGATCCGGCCCATCACATCATTTTATGTGACCCGCTGGAGCATGTGCGTCAACTTTCATGATCCTTGCTGAAATCTGTATTGAAATCTCAAATTGTGATGGGGAATAAATAACATTGAGATTTTAACTCCGAAATGGCCCGCGACAAAAAATGCGTTTGACACAATTCCGAATTGTAATGCCTCAATTCAGAATTTTTCTTAATTCAACCTGGCTCACTTCCATATGTGATCCTAAATCGGATACATATCCGTTTCTTTGCAATGTGACCTCACAGGTCGCCAATATCCGACTTTACCTCAATTAAAATGCAACAGACGTCACCACCATCCAGTCATGGCTGACGACGGAAGGAGAAAATAAGCAAAAAAATAATAATTTAAAAATCCAAATTGAGCAATAATACCAGCAATCTGAGCATAGCCTTAGTTGACGTGAGATTTCCTCTGCCTTAAGTATCGCAGTCTAGTATCGGCAGCCTGCATACTCACTAATTCCAATTTGTTTCTCCAGTTTTAGGCAACCTTGACAACAGAGCCGAAGATGAAGACAAGACAAAAGTGCAAGTGATACCATCCATTGTATGTATTCAATATGGTCCAAGTCCAAAAGTCATTTGTATTTGTCAAAATCCGAGGAAAGCCACAACTTCCGTAAAAGCAATCATCATTGGCAAGTCATCATTGGCATCAAAAATCACCAAGACGTGCGGTAAAGTCCTCAGATTTTAGTTGCAGATCGAAAACTGCCTCCTGCAAAACCATCGAAAAGGGAGTCAGCCCACTGCAGCTGTAAGAGGCTCATTTTGGCGAAAGAAAAGTCAATTTTAGCGTGGGCTTCATTTGACTGAGTGCTGTTGACTGTGAGAGGGGGCAAAGAGGGGGGGTACAAGGCTAAAATTGGTGTAAGAAATGAAGCACCAAACGATTTGTTCTTCCATTCGGTCAAAAAAAAAAAAAAAAGACAATTGTGCAATCTGTTCAATGAACGTCATGGCAAATATTGTGTCAGTCCAACCCTTAGGTCACACAATTAATGCGGAAAGCTGACCTTGTCTGGCCCCCGCCCAACATGTAACCGCCAGGGTTGCAACATCCTGCTTGGACACTTTGCATGGAATAAATCAACACTTGTAATCAAATATATCGCATATTGTACTGTGCATTTACTGTATACAGTACTATGTTTTCCTTTATAGATATTTTTCAATATGGAATACATTTGGACCTATTCCTCTATTCTATATTGAAATATGTATGTCAGTAAAAATACAATAGCGTGCACAAGGTCCTTTTGGGGCTTCTATTGATGGAGTCACATTATTGCTCCAGGCCATCAGCAAATAAAGGACTCAAAAAAGTAAAATAAATAAAATATCCCAAAATATATACAATGTTTTTTTTCATGATTGTTCGGTGTTATTTTACTCATGAATTTTATTTTTGTAAAATTTAATTTCTGCCATTATAACTCTCCATTTTTTTTTAAAATTGAATTTAATTTACATTTTTTGTTTGGGTTTTATTAATTTTTTATGAGAATTTTTTCCCCTAGTATAATTTATGATGATAAAGGGTAAATATATGTCGGATTAATAAGTAAGTAAATTATATTATGTTCTGCTCTGATATGAATAATTACGGAGATTTTATATAGTTAATTAAAATAAATAATCTCGTTCTAATTTTAAAAAATACAATATTGTCATAATTTTCAAGTATATCCATATTGGTGCTAAAATACGGGCTCTTAAACCTTTTGATATTTCAAAATAAAATATCCAATATCAATTCATATTTTTTTATTTATTTTTTTGGTAGCTCTAATCAAATTTGGCCTTTTTACCATTTTTGGATTGTTTTTTACAGGGTTTAACACATGATGTAAAAAAAGTTACCAAACTTTTGGAACTGTTCTAAACATAAAACAAATTCTGTATTTCAGCGCATTTTATCTCAAGTTTGCGTTCCCATGAAAAGTGTCCAAGTTGTCAAAGCCACTAAAAAGTCCCGTGTGTGTGTGTGTGTGTGTGTGTGTGTGTATGTGTGTGTGTGTGTGTGTGTGTGTGTGTGTGTGTGTGTGAGAGAGAGTTCGTCCACCATTATGATACAATCTCTACACTATCGAAAAAAAAAAAAAACTTGTAAGATCCGTCAAGTGAGTACATAGACGGGTGTTGGTGGGCATGTTCTTGCTATATGCTCAAGTACAAATATTCATACCAAAAAACAGCACAATTCTCACCATTGGTCATGTACAACAAGTTTGATGAGCAAATGGAAAAATTATTTAAAATAAATACATTTACAAAAAAAAAAAAAAGGCACGACAACTGAAAGAAAGGCATATGTGAATCTATCATAGCTCGTTATTTTTTTTTGGGGGGGTGGGTGGTTGCAACCTAAAATGCTGATGACCATTTTATTTACAAACGGAGCCATGCGTCACGTGTCCCTAATAAAGTGCATGCAATGAGAAAAGCCTGACGCCGCGACGCTTACGTTCACATTCCAGAAAAAACAACAACTAGGCAAAAAATAAATCAATACATAAATCAAGAAGAAAGTAGCTTGAGACAAAGAAGGACCAGGACAAGACGACGTACAAAAGAAAGAACCAGAGGAAGAAATACCAGAAGAAGAATCGGAAGAAGAAAGACACAAAGACATCCAAAATGAATGACCAGAAGAACCAATAGAAAAAAGACAAGAACTGGAACCAGAAGAATGAAGATGAGGAAGAAGGAACTGAAGAAGACAAGAAGGACCAGAAGTCGAAGAAACACGTGAAGAAGAAGAAAGATGAGCTGTTTCTCAATTGTGATTTTGTAAAAAAAAAAAAAACGTCATGAGTCCTGTTCCGATTGAAAAGTCGCATAAATCAAGAACATAAAGAAGACCCGGATTTTGTTCTCGTCTGCTTGCAAATCAACCATAACATTTTCTTCACAAGAATATATTCTATGTACTTTTAGTAGTCTAATCGCGGCATTCTGATTAATATTGCATTTGTGGAATATGAGTTGCCGCAGCGAAATCCACCCGCTTTTAGCCATCGCAGGGGGCGGCCATTTTGAAAATTTCTGTCGATGAAATATGACATCACAATTGCTTAGCCCAAGTAACGACCAATTACAGCTCATCTGTTTTCTGAACCTGAGCCATGATTGGTCATCATTACATGAAACCCAAACAACTGTGATGTCATTTTTTTTGTCAACTGACAAAATGGCCGCCCGCTGAGATGGCCACAAACGGGTGGATTTTACTCAGAATGCCGTATTTAGTTTCATGGGGCTGCATAGAACATATTTTTGGAAAGAACATTTTGGGGTCGACTTCCCCTTTCAACCAAGGATGCTTCGGTTGGTGACTTGTGAAGACTTGGCAAGGAAATATCCCAAGATGTATTTTGTGCTGATATTAAAATGGCTGAACTGACAGCAGAAGAGAACCAGAAAGTGAAGAAGAAGGACAAGACAAACGAAAAGAAGGATGAGAAGAAGAAAAAGAATCGGGGATGGAAAAAAAGAAGAGCCAGAAGAAGAAGACTAAGCAGAGAGGGGGTCCCAAGCTCACATTCCACAATGTCCTGGACGTCAGGGGTGGGCAAACAGTTTGTGCTCGAGGCCCACGTTGGGATTTTGGAACCTCTATGACTCAATCAGAGATGAGGTCAAAAATCAAATGCGGATGTCAAATTGACCTCATTGCTAACTTTCGGCTTGCGCCCAAACAAATAATTGTAACTTGTCGTGAGAAAAACAGCACACCGTTATATTGCACTTTATATTGACTTAATTCAATACAGTGTCAAGAATTAAAATCAATAATTTGGCCTTAACCACTTCGATGGTTTTTAAATTTTTGCAAATTTTGATGTGTGCTTGGAAAGGGAATATATTTTATGGGAACCCTCTTAATTAGATCAATTCAATTCTTGCTGAATGGATTTATTGATTTGTTGACGTTTATTTCATAATTATGTACAGTATTTATTTGACTAAATAATTGGCTATTTTTTTTCCAAAATGATATTAATGCTAGCATAATTTATGGCTTCAGAATGGGGCCCCACCCCCGTTATTCACGTTGCTGAAAAGTAAAAAATCTGCCCCAAAAATGTAAAAAATAATCATATATATATAGATATATAATTTTATTTAATATATATCTATAGATATATAATTTATTCATATATATATATATATATATATATAATTTATTATATATGTGTACAGTATATAATTATATATATAATTTATTATATAGATTATTTTACTAACCGTGTAAAATAATCACTTTTTGGCAAAAAAGAAAAAAATGATTAAATGAGGAAGAAAAATGAATACAAAATGTATGGTAATGAATCAATGTATGCTAATTACCCAAATTGGCTAAATTAATGCACCAAATATTCCAGCACTCTTGCTCTACGGGTCGGATAAAAGAACAGATTGAGCTCAGATGACCCCCCTGGCCATACTTTGCCCACCCCTGCTCTACACACACACACACACACACGCACACACTAACAATGGAGTTCTACTGAAACATGGCAAAGTGCCCATTTTAGCAAAAAATTTCCTGAATTATTCACTTCATACCAAAAATCGAGACGAGGAGGAGGAATAATCCCAACACGGCGACTGACAGGATCCGCAAAGATTCTGGCATTTTGTCGCTTCGAAATGAGTTGTCCGCCGTTGCCGGAAATGTCCATCGAAGAAAAGGAAAAGAAAATGTGGCCGCCGGTCCACTTTCATCTGTTGTCGTCCTTGAAGAACAAGTCCAGAGATCCCAGACTGCCAAAGCCCAGGATGTGAGTCTCGCTGTCGAAAGACAAAATCTCTCGCTCCTGACGCTCCAGCAGAGTTTTGATCCTTTCGCTGCGATCCTTCTGCAGAGCCGAAAGCTCCTCCTCCATCTGCGCGCACATACACACACACACACACACACACACACATTTATACTTCATACAGAGCTCGTCGAAGCGCTGACCGACCAATCAGAGGACAGACGAATGCTGATGTCACCCTTGTGAGGTCGAATTGGAAATACGATTGGCTAAAGCAGCAGTCCCATTGAGAATTGAGTTGAAGTAACATCGGCCTGAGCGACTGATTTGTGAAGGTGCTGGGCAGATTATATTGACACGGTAACAAATAGAGGCTGAAATCTGATTGGACAGAAAAAAAATTGAACATCCATCGACACGTGCTGGACGTTATGCAGTTAAGAGAAACGAAGAAAATAGATTTACATTTCATGGACAAGATAGTAGAAAATCAATACTAACTTTAAAAAAAATATTTACTAATTCTGCTTAAGGGCACAATTACTTATGCCCTATAGAATCTGCCTAGGAACAACTGACAGCGCAAACGTGACTTGAAACTTTTTTGAAAGCATGTTTGATTTAACATTGGAAGAAAAAAATCTATATAAAAATAATAACTTAATTATTTGTTAAATTAAACAATGCATTATGAGGGCTATTTATTTCCTTAACCTGCCTAGCAACAGGTGACCAGTACCTACCTTCTGTTCCAGGTGGGCCCTACGTATGGAGATCTTCTGCTCGAGCTTCTGCAGCTCTCGCTCGTGTTGGGTCTCCATCTGGGACTTGGTCTTCCTCTGGTAGGCGTCCAGCAGCTCCATTTCCTGCTTCAGCTGCTGCTTCAGGGCCTCGCACTCCTCCTCTTGCTCCGCCTCCAAGCGCATCTGGTGTGGACACGGCAGTGCATGCAAAGTCATTGGCCTCCTCCCAGTATATCGGGGTGACGGGGAGTTTCTCCCATGCCACGTTTTAGCTTCAATTCAAGGAAAAATGTGCTGCGCCTTCTGATGTGCGTGCTTTGGCCACCAGGGGGCAGGACAATACACACATGGCTATAAAGGAAGCCGCTGTAATATGTCGTTCTTTGCAGAAGATAAAGAATACATACCCAGTGAGTATTGTTATATTTGTGTTGCGCCTCTCTTTGCATTTCTCATATTTGCTGTTTAAAAGTTTATAACACTGCAATGTTGATGCTAGTTTAATTAGCCTATCCGCGGTGTTTTTCGTTGTGGTTTAGCATCAAGCTAAGAAAACTTTGCCCGATGATGATCATGATTTTGGTCATAATCGTGCAGCCCTACTCACAATTCAGAGCAAAAAAAATGACCGCTGCAAAAAAAGTTTGTTGGGCGTACCGCTTGCGAGGCCATCATCTGGTTGATGGAGTGCTCGTACTGCTCGGCCAGCACGGCCAGCTTGCGGGTTTGCTCCTCCTTCAGCCCCTTCAGGAGACTCTTGTGCTCCCCTTTGGGCGAAACCTCCAGCTGGTGGTTGCGCAGGGCTTTGTACTGCTTGTTCTGAACCTTGCACGTGTCCTGGAATTGCTTCTTGATCTGCAGCTCCAGCATCTAAGGACGGACCAAGTCATTTGTCACATTTTTCATATGGGTCATTACAGTGAAACTCCTCTACAACAAAATCATGTTTGCAGCAAGAAATTTTTCACAACAGGGGGTTTTTCACTGTAGCAAATTTGAAACAGGAAAGTGGGCATGGTGTTATTGCATGAAGATTTTTTCACACTAGGGGGTATTTTCACCCATGTAGATTTCGTTGTAGAGGAGTTTCACTGTATTTCACTTGAAATGAATGGAGTCCATTTTCAAATTGCAAACCGTCTTGTGAAGGTTTTACCAGGCTCACCTTGAGGTCTCTTGGCTGCTGCCTGTGCTCCAGGGTGTGTTTGCGCAAGAGCTCGCGCTGCCTGCGATCGTTGTACTCCTCCTGGTTTTCCAGCTCGGTCTGGTGCTGCAGCCGCATGAGTTCCACACGCAGCTTGTGGAGCACGTGAAGCTGCCGCTGCTCCAGGTCCTGCGTGGCCTCGTCCTGGCGGATCATCAGGGCGTGCTCCATCTCTTTCTGGCTCCTCTTCTTGTTCAGCTCCTAGGGACAGTTGGCCAGAGAGACGTCACGTCGGCGGCAAGGCGAGAGAAGCGGCATACACCCCAGGTGAGGTCGCTGGACAATCGCAAGGGCATGTTGTACATTAAAAACAAACCAAAAAAAAAAAAAAAAAGTCAAATCTACGCCGTCCCCAACGTGTTTAATAGGAAGATGCGCACACACACACACACCTCTCTGAGTTGCTCCTGTTCAAAGTCGTGCTTCCTGAGCAGACTTCGGCGTTTGAGAGCCCGGCAGCTTCGCTCGTAGACGAGCCGCTGCTGCGCCAGCAGGTCGGCTTCCTCGTCCGCCTGCGAGCGCTGAATGGTCTCCTTGTGCCGCGACAGACGCTCTTGTTTTTCCTCCTTCGGGGTGCAGGGGTCCTCGCTCATCTCCTGGAAAACACGCGCGGCCAAAAATACAAAAAGAAAATCCATCGGTGATTTGTAGGCGCCCTCTAGTGGTATGAGAGAGTAGGGATGATCACACGTGGTTTTTTTTCTAACTGATTTCGGCCAATTTTTGCATCGCTGATTAGGAAAATGAGTTTTAATGCTCAGCTAATTTTTTTTAAACTTGATTTTTTTTTTACGGAATTTAAACATTTTTGTGACAATATCGGTTGATTTTGATCAGAATTTCTCCACTGAGGAAAAAAAATCATTTTCTAACACGGTATGTTACCACTTTGCTGAATGGTAGACAATGTACAAAATAAAATAGCAAAAAATAAATACAAATAAATACAAAATGAAGATCCATGTCATTTCTGACTGTTTTATAATTTGAGGAAAGGTTTTTTGGGGAAAAAGGCAGTAACATAAGAAAACGTACTTTGGGTGTGTCGGATTTGGTTTTGTGTGTTTGGTGTCTTTTTACATCTTTGATTTTGTCCTTGCAGAGTCGGTACTCTCTCTTCTGGCTCTCCAGGAAGGACGTCAGCTCCTTCTTCTGCTGAGCCGCGATCTGCTGCTGGATGCGCCGCTCCTCTGTGGCCACCGACTTCATCTGTGAGGAGGCCGGCATCGGCATGATCATCATAATTGTCGGTATCCGTGTCATCGTCATCATTACAATCAATATCATTGGCGTCTTTGCCATTGTCATCGTCCCCATTATTGTCCGCTTCATAACGACCATCGTCATTATTGTCAGCAAAACAATCGTCGGCGTCGCCGTCATCTTTGTTATCGTCGTGATCGTGATTATTGCGTGATCACAATCAACATCGTCAGGATTGTCGTCATGATCGTCATCACAATCGCCTTCATCAACACCATCCTTATAATCGTCATAATCATCATCTTCATTGTCATTATCACCACAACTATCGTCATTGTCGTCATCATTTCAATCACGATCTTCCCAATCTTCATTATCACAGTCATCGTCGTCATTCTGTTCACCATAATCATCGTCATTGTTGTTTTTCCTGTTATTATCATGATCATCATCACAATGATCATCATAATGATTGTCATCATCATGATCATTGTCATCCTCACAATCATTTTTATGGTCATTCTTATCGTCATGATCATCAAAATCATCAACATCCACATTTTTAGAATCATCAGATCATGGTGTTTTTCCCCACTTTTCAAGCCAATATTTTCACGGGTTCATACAGGATGCGGGCAACTCTCAGTTTGGCAAGAAGATAAGGCAGAGAAGGTCCCCAACATGTGCGCTTGTCTCTTTACTAGCAACAAGTCGAATGCCACTATTAATCAATGCAAATTGCCAACAGCCAAAAGACACACATGCGTACGAGCGTGCTTTTCGTAAAACGTTCCCCCAGCAACTCCGCGTACCTCTTTGTCAGTCTGAGCGGCGTGGCGCTTGGCCAGCCGCTCCAGCTCGGCGTAAGTGTTGTTGGCCTGCGTCTCCAGCTCCTTGTGCAGCCTCAGCCTGTGCTCGTCCATCTCGGCCTTGAGCCTGTTCTCCAGGGCGATCAGCTGCTTCTGGTGCTGCCGCCGCATGCGCTTGTAGCCAGACATCTGCTCCCGCAGCTCAAAGTTCTGCTCATGCTCCTGGATCTCCCCGATGACCTGCAAAACACGCAGCGACATTGGTAAGGTGTACAACCTGGGCAATTGAAATTAAAAACAAAAAGGAGGTAGAGGCCAAACATCTGAATGAGATCAGCTGGTTGCACAAGTGCGCACACCCTCTTATGAATGATGATGTGTGTTGATCAGAATCGAGCAATCACATTTCGACTCATTCTGAGAGACAGTCAACGCACCTTTTGCAGTGATTAAGTTCAGAAGTTCTAGCAAGCTTTTCCTGACATTTTTGCAGTCCCATTTCTGTGTTAGCTTAAAAACCTTCAGCAAAAAAATAATAAAAAATGCTCGGAAAAGCCTACTAAAACATGAACTTTAGTCACTTGAACTGGAGAAGGATGTGTGATGATTCCCAATTAAGTCCAAGTTAGTTTGAGGGGGTGCACACTTTTGCAAACACATCTTTTATTTATTTCTTACTTCTCCTTATGATCTTTTTATTCAGTTGTGTGGATCAAGTTAGAGTGTTTTTTTTCTGTGTCATTTTTGTAATCACAAAAGCATTTGAACAGCGTGAGTAGATTTTTTTTAAGGTGATGAAGAGGGAAGAGCAGGAGGAGGAAAATGACATCCATTAACAGGATGTGGTTGCCATGACTACGGATGGATGTAGTCATAGCATAGCGCGAGTGTGCGCCCCCTCCCCCCCTATTTCACACACGCGCATTACCCTTTTTTTTCCCCCCCCCTTCTTGTTCTTACACTTCATGCAATCGACGGACGACAGTGACAAGTACCAAAGATGCTGATGTGACGGTGACGGTGTTGCGTTCGCGGGTCCCGCAGCGGCGTCGCCGCCGCCGGTTTTGGTAAAAAGGAGGCCGCAGCTGTGGCCCGCTGGAGTCCCTGTAGGCGGCCTCATCCCTTCTTCACGCCGGCAGCATGCTCCTTCAGCGCGGAGGAGGGACGAGGAGGAGCAGAGGAAGAGCCGCGCTTCTGCTGGTGCTGGAGGCGCCCACCGGCTACTTGCCGATCCGCGCAGCAGGCCCGCTCTTGTTGTGTCCGACGTCCGCGAATGCAGCACACGTCCGCCGCCGGCCTCACGCGCATCCTGCAGCTCCGCTCAATGCGGGCTGCGAGTCCCTTTTGGCCGGGAAAAGGGCATCCTCCAGCCAATCAATGCAAAAACCAAGCACCTCCGTGATTCTCCTCAAGCGGTGAGTAGGTGGGGTGAGGAGCGCGCGTGGGGGGGGAAGGGGGGTGGGGGGGGGGGGTGACAAATAAAAATAATAAGGAGAAGGGGGAGGGGGTGGCAATTACGCAATGCCTACCATTGATAATCGCGGAAAGATGTGATGTAATTTAGTGGCACCGGAGAGGAGGCAGGCTTTCCCCGGGTGACGGCTGCCATGCTCGGCTGGAGGATGGCGGCAGGCCGGTGGCGAAAGGCAAGTCCGGACATGGTGCCCAAGCGTCCCGATGTGACGCCGCTCGGAGGCTCGGATGTGTGTCCTACATTTACAGCGCACTTGGTCATAGTAGGTGCCTCTCGTGTCTTCTATTCATCTCTTCTCCTTGCTCTCTCTCTCTTTCTCTCTCTCTCTCTCTCTCTCTCTCTTTTCTTTTTTTGGTACCGCTTCTTCTTACACTCCCCCTTCCCTTAAAGAGACACTGCAATACTACGCACGCTCAATTTACTATATTACGCACGTCACTATAGACAAGCAGATGTGAAGATGGCTCGGTAACGATAAATAGGCAGCTAGATGGGAGGACGACAGTGAAAAAATGAAAAAGAAACGCTGTCATAAAAATACGGTCAAACCTTGGTTTTCGAACGTCTCTGTTCTCGACCAAAAATTGTGAGGTTTTTTTATGCTTCAGTTGACGGCCAATTTTCGGTTCTCCAACAAACTGAGCGCACTTGAATGCACCACTTGACTCCTATCGCCTTCCTTACACGAAGGAAGCGGAAGCGACGCTTCCTCGTGTCGCTTTCCATTGTGAGCAGACGTGTTCAATAAACTTTTTTTTTTTTTTAAAGAGCGTGGTTTCGGTTTTCGAACAGAATTCTGGAACAGATTATGGTCGAAAACCGAGGTTTGACTGTAATAGTAATTACATGTACAGAGCCTATATTTTAAGATTAATCTCATAACAGCAGGCTATGCAGTTACCCATCCATCCTTTCATCTATTTTCCCACCCGCTTTATCCTCATGATGTCGCGGGCGGGCTGGAGCCTATCCCAGCGGTCTTCCAGAGATAGGTCGCGTACACCCTGAACTGGCTCCCAGCCAACCGTAGGGCACACATCGACGAACAACTACTCAATCACAAATCACCTCAGGACAACTTCAAGAGTTCAATTAATCTAGCATTCACGTTTTGGAACGAGGGGAGTAAACCGCAGTACCCGGAGAAATCCCATGAACATGTAAACTCAATACAGGAACAGGAAGGCCGTGTTCGAACCCTCGATCTCTGTGCTGAGGCAGATGTGCTAAGCAGTCGGCTACCGTGCCGCTCCTATCAAGTCACCAATAGGTCAAATTGATGATGCTATAACTTCCAGGTCAGGGCACACAAACACGGCGATAGACTCTCGTAAAATTTTGACCTGAACAGTTAGTGCTTGTACAATACCCTCCCCACTCCCAAAAAATTTATTCCAATACTCACCAGGCAATAGTGTTTCAAAGCTCAATGCCCAAAATTAAAGAAAAGAAAAGAAAGAGTCACCAATGACCTTTTGCTGAGGATCTACTTCAAGGCGGAGTTAGCTTTATTCTCACAGTTGGAAGTCATTGTGCAACATCGGCAAAATACAATGGAACATTATATTTTCACTCGTGGAGGCAGCACTTCGTCACCAGTCCGGTCAATCAACACTGTTTGTGTTTGGAAAGCTGTTTGAGCATTCATACAATATTTAGAAAATGCAGCACTGGTTGTGAAAAATTTTATTAATCTGATACATTTGTTGTACTGGGACCCTGAATTGTCATACTAGTGAAGACAAAGAGTGTATTACTGCCTGGGTTTCCATACAGATGGGTCGACTTCACTGTGAACTGGACTCTGTTAAAGATTTACACTTAATCTTGCTGAAGATCTGCTCAACCTGCAAACACATGAAAACAGCAAATCGATTATTGCGTCATTTCATCCGATTGGAAACAAGACGATATCATGACATCTGAATGATACTACTTGACCTTTCACGTTTTTTGGCCCAGAACACGAGGCCAATTGTTATTAGCGCAATCGCCAGTAGAGCGCCGACCACGGAACCAGCGATAATGGCCGTGTTGTTATCTGACAAAAATAAAATCAAACAAAAGAAAGAAGCAAAATGTGAAAAGCAGTTCAGTCGTGGTCGTCATGAGACGGAGTAGGAACTAGTAATACATAATACATAATAATGGTGCAAAAAGTAGTAGTAGTACTGGTGCTGATAGTGGTAGTAGTAGTAGTAGTAGTAGTATTATTAGCTATGGTCTAAAATTCATACTCAAAGTTGACATACCGGAACTGTGAACGACACAGAATGTGTCGCCTTCTGACCAGGTGCCGTCCGCTCGGCAGGTGCGCTCGGCCGATCCTTGCAGCACAAAGCCGTCGTCACAAAGCAGGCGTACCGTGGCCCCCTGTAGGTAGGTGGTGCCCTCCTTCTTGCCGTCGATTGGCGGTGCCAGCCAACCGCAGGAAATCACTACAAATGAGCAGGGAGTCCATATTACACGTAAAAATAAAACTAACCCGAACAAAAACAGATTTTTTTGTTTGTTTTTTGTTGTTGGATTAGATTGTGACATGCTAATGCTAGCATACAGTGTTTCTGATGGCATGTTAGCCCGGAATAGCTTAGCAATTATCTTCACATGCTAAAATGCTTACTTGCTAATGCTAGCTCGCAATGCTAAAGATTTTGAAATACTTTTTTTTAATTATGAATTTACTTTATTCTTTTTTTATGCATTTTGTGCCAAACAATAATATGAAAAATACAAAGTAAAATGATTGAGGTTAATTACATTTTCAGCAGCGTTATTATCTTAACAATTAGCCTTTCATTTTTAAATGCTAATCTTTTACTCATCAAATTTTTCAATAATTTAGCTAAACAGTTGACAGAACATGTCATACAATAACATACTTGGAGTAAAAGGAGAGAGGTTAGTTACATATTAGCGTAGCCATTACCTTAGCAATTAACTTCACATGCTAAAACAAAAAATAAAGCTGAA
Source organism: Hippocampus abdominalis (assembly GCA_018466805.1). Lineage (NCBI taxonomy): Eukaryota > Metazoa > Chordata > Actinopteri > Syngnathiformes > Syngnathidae > Hippocampus > Hippocampus abdominalis. The sequence continues at coordinate 5,818,517 of CM031711.1, forward strand.
ATTGATAATAATAACTCAAACTACTTTCCAAAACGTATCTACAGTATAAATGTTATATTTTTTTTCCAATGCTAATAACCACATTATCCAGGCCAAACTAGCGACCTCAGCTTAGCATGTGATTTAGCCTTCTGGTTATTGTATTTGATACAATGAATGGGTATGCTACATCGTAGTTATTTGATGTGTGTATAGGAAGTGATTTTCATGATTACTTGACTTTTCTTTAGTTAAGTCAAAAACGTAAAATGAGTCAACACTCACCAGGCTTCAAGTCCTCCACAAGAGACATGTGACTGCGGAACGAGACTTTGGTGGCCTTTCCCAGCTCTAGACTACGACCTACCAAAATATCATACCTGCAAAAATCAACATGCTCAGTTAAAAACAACAACAACAACAAAATCTTCAGTGTAATATATTTGTATGTGTTGCTGCTCTGTGTGTGTTAAAGTAGCAGTTGTTTGAAGGTTTATGATTACCGATACACTGATGCTAATTCCTGTTTGTTTGAAAACAAAAACGAAATCCAGGCATAGTCAACCAATGCCAATGAGATCACACTTGCTGTATGGTTGTGAGACCATGCCGACGAGTATTTTGTTGTTTATTTTTACTGAACTGCTTCAACTCCATTGTCTCATTATGTCATGTTTTGCATTTCCTACCTGCAGAAATAAGAGTCATCTCCAGAGCAAATGTCTGAAGTGATATTATACAACGGGTCGTCGGGGATCTCCGGGACCGAAAACTCTGGAATAAAATCGGGGTCGTGTCTTGAAGAATTGTAAAACGTGTCCAAAAGGTATTTGGAATCGTACGTGAACAAAGCGGATGTGTTGGAAACAGCCCCTAGAAAAAAAAAAAAGAAAATATTTCCAAAATTATATTAAAATAATGTGGACAATGGCTTATTTAAGTTAAAAATTATCCACATTTTTGAAAAATATTTATAATTTAATTATTGCATTCGTGAAATGCTCACAGCTGGCCCCAACGCTGAAAACCTCCTCGGCGTTACTGCCATTGGCCGCCACTGTGCCGTGGGCGGCAAGCAGGTCGTCGCCAGGCACGCCGTTCATGTTGCCCAACAAGCCCTGCGTGGAGTTGTGGAATTCTTCCGGGAGAAGCACCGTTGCTGTAATGGCATTGCCGAGGAGACGTAGCTCCACGCCTGCGCCGCTGGGGAACATCACCGTCACGTTTGTGCCGGAAGGTGAAAACACAAACACACCTAACATGACACATTCAAGACACAATTTTAGCATTTGCAAATTAACTCTCCAAAAAGATGTTTTTTTTTTTGCACATTATAGTTTTTTAATATATATGGATATATTTATATACAGTATAAAAGGCTCTAGAACGCCTGCGACCCTCGTGAGGATAAACGGATTAGAAAATGGATGGATCTTAAAATTGGGAAAATGTAAATCCACATGTGCTGAAACACAAGTATGCAGTGTCCACTGTTTTCATGGCATCATTTTGGCAGCTTTGTGCAGAATTTGAGTAACATAATATTTTTTTTTTTTTTTTTTTTAGCAAACCTACTGTATCTTTGGTCAGTTTCTCCTCACCGCTAAGGTCCATCCAGGTTTGCTCATTGAACAGAAGTTGCTTTTGATTTTGTAGCACTTGCAGGTTGTCATCACCGGCGAACAGACGCACCTCAATGACGTCTGAGAAGGCCTCTTTCATGACCACCGACGATAGCTTGGTTGCACTTCCTGTGAGGCGAAAAACAATGTTATCAAACGGTGTGGAAGTGCACCTACAACTCGATCATCTAGGTATTTAGCTCACCGTTGACCTGCTCGGTTCTGCCTTGGATTGTCAGATGCTTCCCGGGAGCGATCAACAAATTGTATTCGCCTTTGCCATTGAAAGAGTAGCGGATGCCATCAAACGTTATGAAATGTGGATCGCCAAACACCACAGCTGAGGGCAGAAACGGAGATGAATGAGTCGCAATATGTGGTATGGGAGCGCTTTTTTGTGATACGTGAAAGAATCAATTAAATGTTGACGCTGTGCTCCTTGTTACAATGGCTGAAAGTTTATTTGGTACATACAATACAATTCAAGACATCTTTATTTTTATACCGCTTACACAACAGCTGCTTTCACAACATGCTTCTTCTTCCTCATCCTCAGCTCCAGCCATCCATCCACCCGCATCAATGCAGGCTGTTCAACAGCGGTGACATCTTGATTGACATGATTTTGGCTAGGTGCAGTTCAGTCGTATTTATCTTTAAAATAGGTTAGCTTTTAATATTTTCAATTCCTCCATTAATTTTGTGATTTTTTTTTTTAAATACAAAATGTGGTGGGGTTTTTGTTTGTTTTTAAAAAAAAAATAATTTGGAAACTAATTCAAATTACGTTTTACGTTCGCACAATTAATTAAAATGAACCGTACTTATAACAAAATGTCGTTCGTTTTCTTCTTTGACAATTAATTTAATACATGATCATTCGGGATAGACTTTAAATGCATTTATTTCGGTATTGCAGCACGCTGTAAACCGGGAAAAGGACAATCGAATAATCGTCTGCGGGTTGTAGTCCTGTTAATGTGTGTCGCCTTTAAATAGTGTCATCCAGTATTAGCCAATTAAAGAGCGTTGTCAGATGACGTTGCACAGGCGACGAGTTTTCGTGTTTGTTTTGGTTCGTGCGGCTCATTTGTCATTTTCAGTTCGAAACGCGACGCTAGGTAAGGAGTGTTTTTCTTTTTTGGTTCATATATCTTTATCTATATGCAGTATACAAAAATAGTACACTGTAAAACCGGATTTAATACTTCTCAACAGGAATTCAAGCCACAAATACACTATAGAAGCTGGCAACTTTACAAACAAGACATCTCAGCTTATGTGATGCTTCTTACCTTTTGCAGCAGCGGTATTATGGATGAAACTAATTGTAATTCAAAGTCTGTGGACTGTAAGACACTATCTGTATTTTATTTGTGGGTGGATAACTGTTTTAAAATGGTTTTTAAACAAACTTCTTTTAATTGTTATTCTATAGTATTAACCATGGTGTTTTTTTAATCTCGCAGACAAATTATACACATTTGATTAAAAAAAAAAAACGAACACGAATGAAAACTAAACTGAAAAAGCAATTTTGAACAAACTAAGACTAATAAAAACGAACAAAGCTACTCTGCAAACTAATTAATGCAAATTCATTTTAAAACCTAAAAACTAACTATAATGATTCCAAAACATTAATAACCCTGCACAGATTTGGTGGAGAAATAAAATAGTAGGATGAAAATATGTAAAATGTCAGCTAAAGTTGGAGACTTTATTCTGAAAATGGGAAAATGCCCTGAATACGCAAAATTAAGTGTATTAGCTTGAATCCATGTAGCAATGTGCAAGGCGTACATAAATATGCTAAATGCCCGCAATAATTTTGGAATGATGTCTTGGAAAACGTGGAATAATATAAAAATACGAGAATCTGGGCAATATGTAGAATATTCTCAAGATGTCCTGAATGAGCTGAATAATTAGAAATTGGTTTGAATCGGTGGAGAAATGTGAAAGGACTAGATTGGCGAAAATCTGCATGTTAATCACGCAAATGCCAAAGAGCGACTTTAAATGACAACTAACCTGAAGTGGGAGGCTGGTATCTCCTACAGTCGCTAGAGGGTCTGTGTTTGAAGTAGTAGTAGCAGTTGTCTGACCAAAGGCAGCAATAGTAGAAGCTGAGTACATCGTACACCCAATGGGACTGGCCGGGGACTCTGGGGGGGTCGCGGTACGGGGGTGAGCCCCAGTCGTGGGCACGGTCTGGGGTGCTCCCTCCGATAGAGTCGGCCGTCAGGACCTGAGCGCCGCTGCTGTCGTAGCAACACTGCTGACCCGCCCCGTACCTGGGACTGCGGACGCAATGTTGAATCTGAGACGACTTGGATGGAATTTATCCGTTCATTTGACAATTTTCATGAAAAATGTGGAATTTCTCAAAAAGTTAAATGGCTTCAATTAGGTGAGAAATTCTTGAAACGAGGTGATTTTGTGACATCTCTCCATTCATTGTGTCGTTTCATTTTGGAATTCATCAAAAAGTTGGACGATTTGAATCGTTTGTGAAATGGTGAATTTGAGGTGGTTTTGATCATTTTCTCCATTCGTTTGGGAGTTTAAATATGGAATTCATCAAATGGTTTCAATCGGTTAAGCAACGCTAATTACCTTACTTACCTGGCTTGTATGGCCCTCACACAGTGAATGCTACCTGGGTGGTACGTGCACACGCTGCCTTTCTCCATATCGCAGCCGTAATCCGTCTAAATATGAAAGATGAGATTAAAAAATTACTAAAAAACAAAGCATTACAATCTATGTTGAGTCCGTTTTTTTGACGAAGGAGGGGTGGGGGTCAAGAGCGCGATTGGTGAAAATCATACAGAGACCATTTAAAGCAATTTTTAAATAGTTTGACCATTCCCACATGTTTTCAACATATTTCAAGGTATTAAAAGAAACTCAAGTCTTGGTTAGTGTCTGCTTACTGTGAAGAAATTAACAAAAAGAAGACCAGCTCGCACAGTTCTCCAAATTGTCATGCTAATAGCATAACTGGCTACGTCCTTTTGAACTTATTGTTACCAAATGAATAAAAGAAACCAATGTGCTTGTTAAAATGCCCAACCAAACCATTAATTTTCATCTAATTGAAGTGCTATCTTAATGATAATTTAGCGCAGATTTTAAGGTCATTTTACACCTTAAAGCAACTGCTACTTAAAACACACATAGCGGCAACACTTAGACACGACAATACTCTCCATCCGGAGGGAACGACTATTACTGCAGCTCAGTAGAGGATCGTCTCTGCCTTTTCTTCTTGCTATTAATCAAGCTGAAGCTCTTCCAGTTGAGCTCGGTACTGCTCGGCATGTTTTGGCACAGTGTGGTACTACACTGAAGCGGCGCAACTTTCAATTCGGATTGGCCTATATCACTGTAAAAACCCGAAATTAAAAAAATCTCAGATGAAGCAGGGATGCCAATGATGAACCCTGATATCGTGGGAGAATTATTTTGAATTATATTCAAATGTTGGAATATCGTCCGCTTACGTGGAATCTGCCTGTGTCAGCTCGGGCCTGTGCCAGGGTGCAGGGGCAGTCGATAATTTCGCCAAGAAAGTTGGGCAGATCGTTTTCCAGCCGGTCCCACGCCAAACATTTGTCCAGCGCCCAGGCCTGAGAGTTCTCACGGAACTTCTGCTCCAGGTGCCAGGCCAGGGCGTGATCCTCTGTCCACGCCGCTTCCACATTCCTACGGCGGTAATGTACACATTGGAACAGTGATGAGAAAATACAACTAAAGCTTGGCGATTTGTAGTAACGGCGATTTGTAGTAATGTCGTTTTTTAACTTGCTGTCATAATGTCCGTTTAAAATGGAAACATGCTTTCTAAAATTGTGTGTTTCCATTATGCGAGGGTAGACTGTCAGTCATTCGAGTGATTGTAATCCGCTGAAGTCGTATCCAGGTAACTGGGCTCTTCATTTTTTGTTGAATTTGTTATGGATAGATAGATAGATTATAGAGAGATAGAAAGCTAGTAAGCTAGCTAGCAGGATAGATAGAAATTTAACTACCACAATAGATAGCTGGCAACATAGCTGGCTAGTAAACTAGATAGCGAGCAAGATAGCTAGCTAGCAGGAGGGATGGGTGGATAGATAGATAGATGGATAGCTTTCTATCTATCTATCTATCTATCTATCTATCTATCTATCTATCTATCTATCTATCTATCTAACTACCACTAACTAGATAGCTCGCAACATAGCTAGCTCGTAAGCTCGATAGCGAGCAAGATAGCTAGCAACATAGCTGGCTTGTAAACTAGATAGCGAGCAAGATAGCTAGCTAGCAGGAGGGATGGGTGGATAGATGGATAGATAGAAAGCTAATTACCACTAACGAGATAGCTCGTAAACTCGATAGCGAGCAAGATAGCTAGCTAGCAGGAGGGATGGATAGAGAACAGAAAAACAGTAATAGTTCTATTGCCCATAGAAACTTGAGCGCAATTAAAGATGTGATGATAATGGTCGAGGTTCTGTGGTCACTTAATATAATAATATAGTCCTTTACTCTGCAGTCACATTTGAACAGTGAGGGCATATGGATCATACATTCTAATTTAATGTGTCCGTAATAGTGCATCATATTGATTGTGCATCTTCATAACATTATACTAATTGCTCCTCGTCCCTTAGTGTTTTGCGCTAGTCTGATTGTCCCGTCATATGTGCTTCATGTTCATAGAAAGAAAATAATAAGACATATAAAAATTCAACGTACATCAGGCCGTTCGGGTTTGCTTTGGAGCTGACCCGGAGTGCTCCGAGTTCCCAGCTTGAGAACTCTGGAGACGGTTGAGGCACAAAAGTGAAGCTGCCGTTGTTCGCATGATCCGTAGCAAGAGAGTAAAGATACTTCCACTGGGCACGCCATTGGTCGGAATAAGCCCTTCCTGGAGGGGAGGCATTCAGAAACACATCTCTTAATTAGACACTCCTCTACAAATACTCTTGTAGAAAAAGACTTTCGGAAAAGTACTGATTCAACGCCTTTCATTCAGTATAAGTCAATAGCGACCCTGCATAATTGCGGATTTGCATTTTTTATTTTTTTTGCAATCCTGCGTCATTTGCACGGTGTGATAGAAAAGTACAGTAGTGGCTTGTCGCCCTCTTGTGGCACATATAGGCAATAACAAACTTTTTTAAAGCAGGTTAGCATTGTTTTGACTTTGATGCTATCACGTCTTCGCATAGCATTAACAGTGTGAACTGAAAAAAAGTTAGATTAGCTCTTGATAACAAAAATTATCATGAATAAGAGGGAGCTTAAATATAGTTGGGAAAAATAGATTTTAGCAATATGCTAACTCGAGTTTGCAGTGAAGTGGGAAAAAAAACCAAGGAGATTAGGGTGCTGTGATGCCCTCACAAGTGGGCAAGGAGAGCTCTCACTTTTAAATGAATGCCTTTCTCCTTGTTGTCCGAAAAAATAATTACTCGTGTAAAGTGCAGTACCTGAAAATGTACTCAAGTAGTAGACGTACAAATAATGGGTTCGGCCCCAGCACTTTGAATTAAACATTGTCAAACCATCTGCGTCCTCACCCGTCTCCCTGTAACCCCACAGCTCGATGTTGACCCTCGGTGCTCGGACCAGGGACGTGTTCCAGGTCATCTGCAGAGGGCCGCCCACTTGAGGTGTGCCGTAGTACTGCCACTTGGTGGAGTTCACCAAAACCGCCTTGAACTTGGAGTCCAACTTGCCAGTATGCACTGCGCAAAACGTTGATAAGAGAGACGCCAGGACAGGGTGCAACATTCGTTTTTGACTCAAATATTAAAACGGCAACAAAAAAAAAAGTATCAAAAGTGAAATTTTTCCATCACATCTCAACTTTTGACTCCAGGAATGTTGTGGGGGTACCTGCAAGCCAGGAGCCCACTCTGTTGAACGTGATGCCGTAATTGGAGGAGATTTCCACGGGAACCCAGCCGGTTTGATAGAGCAGGGGCGAGATGCAGTGGCCTCGGTCACTGTCGTCCACGTAACCCTTCGCCCTGATGTCATGATTGAACCTGACGGAGGAGCAAATGCCACATTTTCACTTCTGGGTCTACTCGCTTTTGTTGCCACTAGTTCAGAAAGTCATACCTGCACGCAATTTGAGAACTTTGGTTAAAAGTCACATGGAGCAGGAGGAAATCGGTCCCGCCCAAAATGGATCCCGATTGTGGGGAGAATTCCACGCAGAATTCCTTGTAGTCAGGACAGCAGCTCTCCAAAGACGCGCACGTCGGGTGGCACGAACAGGAGCTCGACGATTGCCCGCATTTGCCCTCGCACGACTCACCTCAACCACAGAAACAATTTTAAGTGTATAGTCGATATAAATGTATATTTAAAGTTTAAAAAAAAAAAAAAAACTTCAAGGCACTTACTTAATGTCCCGCTGATGCCTGAGAGGAGAAGAATTAAGGTGACGGCCGTGCATGTTTCCATCTTCTTCGCTTTGTGTGAGCTGCGAAGTCGCGGCTCACACTAAACCTTTGCTCGCCCACCTCCAGACGATATGTAATCATCAACTATACCTCGTAATGATAATTTCATTGAGGCTCAATGGAGTGTGGGGTTATTGCTGGACTTTGGACCGGTTTTATTTTCACTCTTCACGGTCCGGGGGGGGGAAAAAGTAAATAAATAAACTGACAATAGACATTGACACTGGTGTGTTTTACTGCTCAAATGACACCACTCAAAAGTTTTTTTGGGGCTTTTAATAAGGCAGAGATGTACATATTGTGTGGCCATTGTGATAAAGAAAGTAATTCATGACATAACAAATAAGTCTTTTAAATGGAGTAAGGAATTAAACCCCGGCTCATCTAAAAAGTTAAGAGAACCTTCAACGGGGACCTGTAAAGCCAGCAGACATCCACTAGGAGGCAGCAGTCAACCTTCCATGATTACCAAATAATCTCTATACACCTGCTTTTATTGCCATCTTTATTTTAATGTCATAAACATAGTGACAATAATTTCCATTACAACGTAGACATTTGTGATTATTTTGTATGCGTGTGTATCTTCTGGGGATTAACTACTTGGTCCTTGAGTAAAATATTGGCATAGTTAACAGTTTATGCTGTTATGTGACGTCATCAAGTCGCGCGAGTGTGGCAGTAAGTAAAGTTTGTCGACAGGGGGCGACGTCGTCCCAACTCATCTGGATTTGGTGCTTGTGGATTCCTAAAGGGGACGTTGAATGAAAGGTGCGTTTGATTGGTGCTTTTTTTTTTCGAACAGAGAGGTCATTTAGGGGAAAAAAAAAAATAATTACCACAGTCAAATGTCCATTTTTGGCCCTGTAGACCACCGACTCCTGACCGCTCCTGAAATCAACCACGCCTTCTCTGCCAGGCTGGATGTCGAATCGCACACTGGACATAACAGATGCATGTTTTATTTCAAATGAGACTGGATTCGGATTCCAGTGAAACCCCGTTTTGTCGTACTAATATACCAACATTTACCTATGCGCTGCTGATGCGTGCGTTTAAGTAGCAGTTGTTTGAAAGTTTGGAATTATCGTAAAAGCTATGCTAATTTCTCTTAGGTAGGGATCACGTTAGCCTCTGTGTTTCACTGTATTAGCGTTGATACCACACAGACGTGCCGCCTCGCGTACCTGTCCTGGACCACCTGGATAAAGTCGCACTTGTCGACAATGGCGCTCAGCTTGGTCAAGGCCTCAAAAAGGAAGTCACATTCCAAAACAAGATCGCCCTGCGACAAAAAATATTAGCACTCATGACCAATCTGGATGCCTTTACAGTGACACAGTTATTCGCTTTTACATTGGAGGCCTTTGCCAAGCAGAGTAAACAGGAAGTCGCAATGGGTCTCGTGTTATTGGTCCTGTTCCATTAATTTTATTATTTCCATTTCTTTTTTTTGTTTGTTTGTTTTTCCCAAGTTTCCAGAGGAGACAAATGAGAGAATTTGTCCAAATAGGTCGCTACAAACCAAAATGGCAGCCTTCTTGTTCACTTTCACAGGATGGGTCCTTGATACGATTTTGTTACTTCCGTTTCTGATAAGACACATCCGCCCAATTTCATGTTGATATCTGAAATTGGCGTTGGGAGGCAGTTTTTTTTCTCACTTTTCAGAGGGCCCAAAAAAGGCTACTTCAAACCAAAATGGCTGACTTCCTATTATATTTTGGGCATAGGTCCTTGGGACTTTTTTTTGTGCGTCCTGTTCTGATCGACACGTCCACCAAATTTCATCTTGAACCAGTGAAAATGATGCCAACTTTCCTGGGGGGGACACTAAAGGAGTGAATTTACCAGAGCAGATAATTTCAAACCAAATTGGCAGACTTTGAGACATTTTTTGTGGGTCCTGTTCTGATAGACACATCCACCAAATTTCGCCTTGAACCAGTGAAACTGATGCCAACTTTCCTGGGGGGGACACTAAAGGAGTGAATTTACCAGAGCAGATCATTTCAAACCAAATTGGCAGACTTTGAGAATTTTTTTGTGGGTCCTGTTCTGATAGACATGTACACCAAATTTCATGTTAATTGGTGAAAATAGTGCTGGGGGGCAATTTTTTCCCGACTTTTCATGGCTCACTATTGAATTTTAGGCAATGAGCAAAATAATGAGAAGCCCATAACAAGTAAGATTGTTTTTTTCTGAAAAATCAAGTCCATTCCCAGCTGTACCTTCTGCTTGACGTCATCGCAAGTGACATGGAGAATCAGGAAGTTGTCACTCAGGTTGCTCACAGAAACTCCTGTAGCCAGAACCACAGACAGACGCACTTTGAGACGTTCCCTATCTGCGTTGTGGTTATTTTAACTCGTCTCCGGTTGAGGTTGACCTTTCAGCGAGCCATAACGGATCCTCTGCTTGATTTTGGCCTCGTCCAGCAGATAGGCGGCGTCTCGGGTGAAGACGAGCTGCCGAGGACGAGGGCGAAAGCCGTTGCGGTCGTACTTCACCACCGGGACGCTATACTGCCAGCGGGAAAATGCACAAACTTTGTTTAAATCAACCTGGCAATAATCTAAAAAATGAATACCGCATAAATTTGTAGTTTACCTTGACATTCTCACGTTGAATCATCCGCAACGCTTTCATATTCATGTCTCCGATACCTGGATTCATTGAAGATAAAAGCCGATGAGCGATTTCATCAATGAAATGTCACAATTGGAAAATAAATATAAAATGTAAACAATGCACTTCGTGTGCTTAAATAATTGTAAAATACAATCTTAACAAAACAAATTTGAACAATAAAAAAAAAAAAAAGTACCGGTAGCCAAAGAAAGCATAAAAAAAAAAAACTTAAAAAATAGAATAAATATATCATCAAATAAAAGAGCAATTGTCAGCACAAATACTTGATAAATACGAAAACACGTTGGACTTGCCTATCCTGGTGTCGAGGAAGTGTGTGCGCACACTGAGCGGGTAGCTCTCCTTTTTCCCTTTGAAGATGGAACTGGTTTGCACTTTCAACAGAAGCTGCAAACAAGCCAAAGTTATGAAATATCACCACCGCGTGCGTGTGTGTGCATGCGTGTATGCGTGTGTGTGTAACACACTAGTGCCTTCCGCTCCTCAGTAATTCCTTGCACGTATTTGCGCACCATATGGCGGATGAAGAGTTGCTTCAGGAACAGTGACGTCTGCAAAGTAGGATGGGTAGGGGGGGGGGGGGAATTCAGTTTTGCAAGTTATCTAAATACTCTTGGATGCACACAAATGTTCCCGAAAAATAACCCACTTACTGTTAAATCTCCTGAAAAAATGCATAAAAGTTCCCGAAAATATCCAAAATCTACTGAAACAAGAGTAATCTTATACATATACTCTAAGTTACCTAAATGCCCTTAAATGTGCAAAAAAAATTGTAAATCTACTGAAATAATCCCGAAAAGTAATTAAAATACTCTGAGATGTACTTCAAAGTTAAATACTCTTAAATCTACTGAAATAAACCCTAAAAGTAATCGAAGTACTTATAGATATAGTGAAATATTTAATTAAGTTACCTAAAAACTCTCAAATCTACACCTGGAAAAAAAGTTCAATACAACCAAATTTACTTATTCTGTACCGGATTTTTTAAAAAAGTCTAAAACATTTTGCATAATTTGAAAATGAAAATTTGCGTGATTTCGGCACACGGGCAACGGCGAGTCAAAATTCACGCAGACCTCTTTCAAGATGGGTGGGGGGGTGAGCCATAAGTCCTTGTACAGAAGCGTTTTGGGGAGGTTTTCCCTCAGGCGGGTCAGGTAGCTGTGCCGCACGTAGGACAGGTACTCTCGGTTGTCGGCGCCGCTCGGCTCGTTTCGGGTCATGAAGCCTTTGATGAACCTGCAGCGCACGATGACAACGCAAACGGGTCACGTCAGTCGGCATACTTGGTGGATGATTATAGGAGAACCACCCCTCCCCCTGCCCCGCCCCCAAAATAAAAAACAAACCAAACAAAAAGAAGAAAATTACCAAATCCGGGCCTGAATGCATATACAGTCAAACATCGGTTTTCGTCCATAATCCGTTCCAGAAGGCTGTTCGAAAACCGAAATTGTTCGAAAACCGAAACCTTTTTAATATAAAAATGTTTACTAAACACGTCTGCTCACAATGGAAAGCAACACGAGGAAGCGTCTACCCGAGGAAGCGTCACTTCCTCGTGTAAGGAAGGCGAGAGGAGTCAAATGGTGCATTCAAGTACGCTCAGTTTGTTCGAGAACCGAAATTTTGTTCATCATCCGAGGCATAAAAAACTAAAACAATTTGGTCGAAAACCGAATTGGACGAGAACTGGGACGTCCGAAAACCGAGGCTTGACTGTAGTGGAAATCAGCACCCATTGTGTAAACTATCCCTAGATTTTTTTTTTGGCCCCCAACATTTTTAAAAATAAATTTCAATCTTATATTTCATTCATTTATATTTTAATTCAACCTTTTGTGCCCGTTTTATAGTAAACCTCAACTGAGAGTCACAATAAAACCGCTTGAAGCAAGCACACTGGAGCTCTTATTTTGAAAACCGCAATCAAGAATGTCTTCAGCAAAGTCAAGTTATACGATTCTTGACAGTGACAATGGGGGTCGGGGGGTTGACTGTACCTCTTGATGATCGCGACAGCCCATTCCCTCTTTTCTCGCTCCTTTCTGGCCATCAGGCCTCGCCAGCAGTTCTCGATCTTGGTGGCTGCAGCGCACGCGAGTCACTTGTAGCATTTTGTCATCGTCAAAGAATAAGACCGAAAAATACAAACCGGCTTCTTTCTGTTTCTGGTAGTCGCCTTTCACTCTGTGGCCTTTGTACTTGGCCTGAATTTTTGTGGCTGCAACACACGCACAGGCACACGTGTCAATTTGGGGCATTACGGAAAGAGCCCTCCAAAGATGGAGTCAGGTTCCATTATAGGATGTCGTTTTCAATTAAATTCTGTGCCAGGAAAAAAAAAAAAGTGGAATTCACCAAACGTTGACTATTTTCCACTTTGCCTCACCCAGCTTATGTTTGCAAACTTGAAAGGCGTCTTCGGTGGCAAACAGAGTTCTTGGATGGCGAATGAAGATCTTGGTCCTTGAGGCGAGCAAAGGTGACAAAGAAATGACACTCGGATCGAGTTCCCAAAGGAGACTTGGGTGGGAATTTTTCCTACCGGCCCATCTTGTACTCGTCGGGTTGGTAGCGCAGATGCTTGATCAGCACTTGCACGCCTTCTGCCGCCGTGCCTTTCCAGTTGGGCCACGTCTCCGGACAAAGAGGCTTGTACCTGATGATTTAAGCGGATGACCAAATACTGTAAGAGTTGACAGAACCTTTTACTAAACCCGTTTTTTCGTTGTTGTTGTTTTTAATAGTGTATATCATATTGCTGTCTTAATACTATTGCGCATTGGGCAGAAACGAATCTGCGCCGAACTTAACATGGTGGCTGAGGCGCTACAGCACAGGTGTCAAAGTCAAGGCCCGGGGCCAGATCTGGCCCCGCCACGTCATTTTAAGTGGCCCGCGAAAGCAAATCAAGCATGTCAACTTCCACGATGCTTGCAAAAGGCTGAACCGAAATTTCAAACTGTCATGTCTAATCCCTCACAACAATATTTAAACAAGCCATTATTCTTGACGTCTGATTTTCAAAACAAAGTTATCCATCAAGTTGTTGTTCAATGGTGGTGGTAGCTAAACATTTACAGTACAGTCAAACCTCGGTTTTCGAACGTCTCTGTTCTCGATCAAATCGGTTTTCGATCAAAAATTTCGAGTTTTTTATGCGTCGGATGACGACCGAATTTCAGTTCTCGAACAAACTGAGCGCACTGGAATGCGTCACTTGACTCCTCTCGCCTTCCTTACACGAGGAAGTGACGCTTCCTCGGGTAGACGAGGAAGTGACGCTTCCTCGGGTAGCGTTCCATTGTGACGTGTTCGATAAAGATTTTTTTTTTTTTAAAGAGCGTGGGTTCGGTTTTCGAACAAATCGGATTTCGAACAGCCTTCTGGAATGGATTATGGTCGAAAACCGAGGTACGGTGAAACTCCTCTACAAAGAAATCATGTTTGCAGCAAGAAATTTTTCACAACAGTTTTTCACTGTAGCAAATTTGAAACGGGAACATGGGAATGGTGTTAATGCATGAAGATTTTTTCACACTAGGGGGTATTTTCACCCATGTAGATTTCTTTGTAGAGGAGTTTCACTGTATGACTGTATGTGGTTTAACAAAATTCATAGTCATAACGGCCCCTCCGATGGGAAAAACGTAACGACAATGTGGCCCGCGACAAAAATGAGTTTGACACCCGTGCACTACAGCAATCTGTTTTTTTGTTGTGTGTTTTTTTTTTTTTAAATATTCAACAAGCTAGCAATAAATGTATCCAACCTAATAATTGTCACTCATTACTGTCTAAATGTATTTCGACTTTTGACATAATGCTGCACGGCTCCGGCGGACTTTGGGGAAGAGGTGGAGTTTGACAACACCTCTCAGAATTTAACCAATAGCATCGATTGGAGGGAAAAAAAACAGGGATATTGACCATATTTGGACACACGGGGTTTCCGCCCGACAGTGACTCACTCTCACTTCTGAGCTTACCTCTGGAGGAAGATCTCGTATTTGCGGCGGTAGGCGAAGCCCGCGCGCCGTACCCTCAAGTGTTCCATCAGACCCAAGTACTTCACCTGATGTCTCACCAGGACATCATCGAAGCGTCCTATCGGGAGGCGCGGCGGCTCGGTGAATTCGGTTGTTGCGTTCGCGTCCGCGCGGCGACAACTTAATCATTTTACGTGACTGAAACGTGAAATTTGAGATTTGATATATGGTTGCGAAGAAAAGTGCTCACCTGGCTCTTTGGCTTCATTGGGTTTGATGCATCGGACATACCATGGCTCTTTGGTTCCGAGGATCTCGATCAAGCCCACCAGGCTGCTTTTAAACTGCGTCACTACCTGCAGCAATAAAATAGCTCGAGAAGGCAAAAAAACAAAAACAACAAAAACGAGCGGTCGTAAAATTTACAGTTTCAGGCCTCTTCTTTTGGTCCGGCTCACTCGGAGGGAAGCAGTGTTTGATGATTAAATTTTTGGACTGTTGCATTACCTTGAGTGGAGAAAAAAAAATCTGGATTTGAAAACAAAAGCCGACATTGGCCTCGCGGCAGAGGGGGAGGGATGAGAAGTGGCTAAATTTACACAACTGATTCGTGGTAGCGCGACACGAAATCAGTGTCGGACGACGTTACCTCTTTTCCATTTCTGTACAGCAGGTCGTTGTTTTTGTCCAGAAATCCTGAAAATTGATCAGAGGTAAAAAAATGAAAAGTTACAAGGACTGCTATGATTTAAAAAAAATTTTTTTAAGTTGATGCCAATTCTGATGTTTGGCAGAATGCAGAATGCATAATAATCTGAATTTAGAGAGAAAAAAAACCAAAAGCAATAATCCATCCATCCATCCATTTTCCGAACCGCTTGATCCTCACTATGGAGCCTAAATACATGCAGAGCCATAGAGAGAAAACACTCTGCAATTTAATTGCCACGCATTTGGATGTGGGAGGAAGCCGGAGCCACCGGAGAAAACCCACACAGGCCCGGGGAGAACATTGTATGCCAGTACCTCTTTGAAGCCGACGTGCTAACCACTGGGCTACCGGGCCGCCCAATTTTTTTAAAATTTATTATTATTATTATTATTTTTATTTATTTTTTTGCTTGGGGTTGAATGTCATTATCTGTTGTCTCTTGTTGTATTGTGTTGAAAAAAACTATTGGAGAAAAAAAAAAAAACCTGCCCTCAAAAACAACAGTGGACCCTTGATTAGGCACAGCAGATTCCGCACCTACGACACTGTACGTAACTTCTCCAGCGTAGTGCAAGAGGCGGAAGTCTCCCCTCGCCAGACTTTTCCTCGTTTTCTGGTCTGCCAGTTTGTGTCTGCCGAAAATAATTGAGGGTTAGTCGGCAAATTTTGCCTTTTCACTCCCGATCCGTGTAAGAGCTTTCTTTACGTGACAAAATGAGGATGGCCGCCGATTATTTCCTCCATTTTTTCCAAAAGAGTGAAATCCGTGGCTTCTCCGGGACGTAAACATTCCTCATCCTTAACACAAGCAGACGAGCATTAGAAATGCTTTTGGAATCAAATTTCATCCTCATCTTCACCAATAATGAGATGATCCCTCTGTGTTTCTCCTCCACGAGGTCGCAGATGATCTTGTTGTTGAAATATGGCACGGGCTCCCACTGCGTATTCAAAACGAGAAGGAGGACGTCACTCGGGTTGTCCGGAGAGCTGCCGTTGCAATCAAGCGACCGGGACGGACCTCGACGCCTTCCATCTCGTACTCGGCCTGCTCCGACTTGAGGGTGAGCTGGATGAAAAGCTGCTGTAGCTTCTCGTTGCAGTAGTTGATGCAAAACTGCTCAAAACTTGAAAAAAAAAAACTAATTTTCAGGCCGAATGGGATTTCTTTGGTCACAAAACACATTCTTGAACATGCCACAAGATTCATTCAGAATACTTTTTGGCACGGCAATTTGCCATGACTGCTATTTTAACATCCAACTTCACGTTTTTCTAAGCGTCCCGCCATGCATTTCGCCTTCAACGTAGCTTTTTACACAAGCTTTTCAGTCATGTAGTGTCTCAGTCTGAACACTAGGGGCGCTATGTAGAAGGAGCTCATACATATATATTAAGATGAGACGAAGAAGAACACTAACAGTGTGACATTATCGGAGCATTTTTTTCATGAACCAATGAAATGTAGTAACGTGCCGTCTATTTTATTTTATTTTTTAATTAAAATACTTGTTTATATAAATGTAGTAAGACTACCCCTCTTTCTCAAGACTCAAGTTTGAAAAAAGACTTTTGAACACCAAATTAATTTTTAGACAGAAAATAATGCCGTAACTATTTTTTATTCAAATCTTACTATCTGAACATTTAAATATGTAAATTAAAGTGCAATCACATTCGTAAATGAATGGCTTCTAGTTTTTGAAATGTAAATTACATCATAACTTCTCCTCAGCTGCCGATTTTCGACTCACTTTTCTCCAGATTGTCGCTACGTTTCTCCATTTTCTGTTATCTCTCCGATTATTTTTTCTTTCTTACTGCTATTTTTTATTTCTCTTCTACGTGCTACCGCTATTTATATTTTTATTCTTCGTGGCAGGCGTTCACTTTGGCCTGGGGATGTCAAGTTGAGCATTCGCTACAACGATATCTGGCGCCATCTAGTGTCGTGAATTGGTATCATGTCTAGACCTCGAATATCGAATATATAATCTAGTCGAAAACGACCCCCACTCTTATTTCAATGCAAAAAAAACACTGTCTTATATTCGAGCCAATACGGTATGTAAATGTATACAACACCCCCCCTCTCGCCCCCCCCCCCCAAAAAAAAAAAAATTTGAAGTGATCTCACCTGTTGACGGTGAACACCTCAAATCCATAAATGTCCAAAAGACCAATGACGGTCTTTCTGGAGGAATCCTAGAAATCATTTAAATGATTCACATGTCATTGGATGATCTGTATTTTCGAGAGAACTGTTAGCCTGCTCTTTGTTGCTCACCACGTTCGCTAATGACTCATTGATCTTGTTGACCAGCCAGTTGAAAGTGCGCCCGTAGACAGCTTTGGCAAGGGCATCCCTGGCATATACGGCGTGATCCACCGAGAAGGGACTGAATACCTTCAAAGATTATTATTCATTATTATTTTTGTCAGTGCAGATTTTCTCCCGTGTTAGATCTCATGAGATTGTTTCAGATGATGTAGTCACCTCCTCTGTTTTGGCTTCAATCTTGCGGTGGGTTAAACCCTGTTGTAACACCTGAGCGGGAATCCCAAGCAACTGGAGGATAAACGACGCCATTATAAGTATTTATTATTCGCCCGCCTAGAAATGAATGTGTTTTGCGTCGAACCTTGGACAGCCAGTGCATTTCTTGGCTGTTGTGGAGAGCGGCGTATCCTCGAGTGTCCGCCTCAAACTTGAGGTTGCCCAAGTGGAGCACGCTGGCGACGATTCCAAACAGGTGCTGCGGGTTCAGATCCGGAGAGCACAAAAAAAACCCGACTTGAATCACTCCAATTTAAAACGTACCGTCCTTACATCGGAAGTGTATTCAAAAAATGTCGCAAATTATATTTTAGTTTTACGGGAGAGAATGCACACACTTAATCTAGATTTTTTTTTTCCCCCCCTACCTCAACGTCACTCTCGCTGAAGTCCACGACGGAGAGAGCTTTGCGCACCGTCCTCCAGTCGCTTCTGTCATTGACGGAGCTAACTTTGGCACAGTCACCCTGTCGGGAGATGCGCAGTTGACGAGTTACTTGTGGTTTTTCGCGAGTCGCAGCACAACTCCCCCCCCTCCTCCAACGAGTTTCCTGCCATCCCTGACCTGAACCAGGTAGTTGTAATGCTTGCAGTCCCTCCGCAGGCCCAGCCAGCGTAGCAGATCCTCATCCCCGCCGTCCACCAGCTGGTAGAAGATGTGAAAGTTTCGCTCGCCGTGGTTCTGGTGGACCACGCGTGACTTCTCCAACAGGTAGCTGAGGATGTGGCCGCCTACCGCCCCGCCCTGGAACACCAAACGTCTCTCAATTCACATTCCCAGTGAGCATTCGTTATATTCAATCCTGTGAGGATTTGTTATGTGCTCTATTTGTATGTGCAGCTGGTCCATCTAAAATTAGCGATTCGTCGGTGTTTGAATGGCTGTTATTGAGGAAACGAATCGATGCGAATTTCCCTTAGCTTGTTTACAACAATGACATGTTAGCATTAAGCTAACAAATGAAGCGCAAATTTATTTAATTTATTTATATTTGTTTATAATATTGTTATTATAATGTTATTATATTTATTTTGTTTTGTAGTCAACTTAACCATTGACAAAAAAAAACGTCTTATTTGTAAAACTACAAGCGCAGTTTCAGTTGATCTGTAGCTGGTTAAAAAGCTAGAATTTTGTTATTTTTTTAATAGTACAGTATCTTCATTTTTGTGTTTGAAGTACAGTCAAACCTCGGTTTTCGTCCATAATCCGTCCAGAAGGCTGTTCGAAAACCAAAATTGTTCTAAAACCGAAACCACGCTATTTTTAAAATAAAAATGTTTACTGAACACGTCTGCTCACAATGGAAAGCAACACGAGGAAGTGTCACTTCCTCGTGTAAGGAAGGCGAGAGGAGTCAAGTGACGCATTCAAGTGCGCTCAGTTGGTTCGAGAACCGAACTTTTTGGTCGAAAACCGAATTGGTCGAGAACCGAGACGTTCGAAAGCCGAGGTTTGACTGTATTATTTTGAGGTGCTAGGAGTCTACCTGGTGGTCAAACTGGATGTCCATGTACTTCCCAAAACGGCTGGAGTTGTCGTTCTTTAGGGTTTTGGCATTTCCGAAAGCCTGAATGACAACAAGCCGAGGTAATTTTGAGGCGGGGTTAGAAAAAAATTGAAACTCAGGAAGGAGAATCACAACTCCCGTCACTGACCTCGAGAACGGGGTTGGACAGCAGCAACCTGTCTCTGACGTTATTCAGTATTTTGGTACTGGGACAGCTGACGGCGTAAAAATGAAGAATTTTCTTGGAGGCCTCCGTCTTGCCTGCGCCGCTCTCGCCCGAGATCAGGATGAAGTGGTTGTTGAACTCCGACATCATGGTGCGGAACACGTTGTCGGCCAAGGCGTAGCTAAGCAGCATGTAGACGGGATATTGTTGGGGTATCTCGGGACGTCGTACCTAATATTGTGGCTTTTGCGCATTGAAAAGAGAGCAGCTGTCCATCTTACATGTGAGGCGGGAGCTCAAAGAAGTTGACGCCCATGTAGGAGTCCATTTGCTTCTTGCTGTAGATGTCCAACTCCTTATACGGGTTGAGCGAGACCAGCAGAGTCCCGATATAGGTCTGCGGAGACAGCGAGTCACGGTCATCACCTCTTGGATCTCGTACGTCTGAGTTCATTAAACGCGAGTCACATTGAGAAAAGGTGCCCTCTGTATGAGCAATGTTGTCCTGCTCAAGAGCAATAAGTTTGCTAAATCGCTTTTTGAAGGACACCCCGCCCCCCGGGCGTTGACCCTTGCGGGGTTTGCCGTTTCAGCAAAGACCAGTTACCTCATTTAGCAGCAAAGGTGGCATGTTGGCAGCAAGGACAAAGTAGAAACTGGCATTCTACTTTTGAATTTTCACCACAAAAATTCAAAAGAAAAACTTTACATAAGACATTAGCATGTCACATCAGCGATCATTTAACTTCATTTTACGTGTGTGTTATAATCATAACTCTGTCCGTTGCAGATTCTGCGGGAGCCTGCGTAGCATTATGTGGCCTCAAGATTTAAAGTCAGGGTGTTTGGGTTTTTTTTTTGACGATTGAAAGAGAAAATGTTAAGTTGGTTTCATGGGAGTAAACCCTTTTATTAAAATTCATCGCTGTAATGTTTTCGGACAGAAGGAACTACAGTCAAACCTCGGTTTTCGAACGTCTCTGTTTTTGACCAAATTGGTTTTCGACCAAAAAGTTCGAGTTTTTTATGCCTCGGATGACGACCGAATTTCGGTTCCCGAACAAACTGAGCGCACTTGAATGCGTCACTTGACTCCTCTCGCCTTCCTTACACGAGGAAGTGACGCTTCCTCGTGTAGCGTTCCATTGTGAACAGACGTGTTCAATAAAGATTTTTTTTTTTTTAAGGGCGTGGTTTCGGTTTTCGAACAAATCGGTTTTCGAACAGCCTTCTGGAATGGATTATGGTCGAAAACCGAGGTACGGTGAAACTCCTCTACAAAGAAATCATTTTTGCAGCAAGAAATTTTTCACAACAGGGGGTTTTTCACTGTAGCAAATTTGAAACAGGAAAGTGGGAATGGTGTTAATGCATGAAGATTTTTTCACACTAGGGGGTATTTTCACCCATGTAGATTTCGTTGTAGAGGAGTTTCACTGTGTGACTGGAACGGATTATGGTCGAAAACCGAGGTATGACTGTAGTTAGCCATGAAGGTAAATTTGCACTCAGACTGCTCAGACAGCTTAGTAAGCTCATCGTGTCATTTTTTGCCTCACTCGTGGGTCCAAGACCTTTGAGGAAAAAAAAAAAAAGTTTGGGAAAGAAGATATAACCGCTGTCATTTGCTTTTGTGAAGCGTTCAACAAAATCACTGAAAGAGGCTGCAGGGAACCGTTAGAAGGAAGCAACTCACATAAATGAGATTCTCATGGAAGCGTTTCCTCAGGTTGTCCAGGAAGGCGGTCTCGCTGGTGTAGGCATCCAACAGAACAAAATCCTGGATCCCCACACGGTCCCGGGCGGTAAGGGAGGCCTCCATGTTCCTCAGAATACGGTTGCAACGCTCCTCCAGGCTCTGAGGCCATTTAAGGAAATATTTTGGACAAAGAGAGGAAAAGTACACGGACCTCATGTCAAGGATATGGATTCAAATGCTCAGACAGCTTTCCAGAAATGCGATCGTATATCTGCTCCTTTATCTGTCTTTTTTTTTTTTTTTTTTGTGACTTCCAGTCGAAATCAGCTGCTGGGACCTTGGTCGCATCCTCTCTGCTCGCGATGACTCAATATTCAGACAAAGCTTATCTAATCGACTCCATTCCCGTCCCGCTCATGGTAAGGCGTGAGTCGAAGTGTTTTGTTTCTATTTCTATTTGTATTGAAAATGCAAATGACTTTTTATAGGAATAAAAGCGAGTCGTATTCTAATTGTTTTTATTCGTCTCCACACTTTTCTGTCGAAATGTGTCTTAACGTGAAAAAAGTTTTGAACCACTGTACTGTACAAAAAGCTTTAGCACTTTAGTACGGGGGTCGGCAACACGCGGCTCCAGAGCCGCATGCGGCTCTTTAGCGACATCTAGTGGCTCCCTGGAGCTTTATAAAAAAAAAATGGAAAAAGATTTTGATAGTAGGCTAATATAGCTCAAATAGATATAGCTACATGTTGGAGTTGGACTTTATTTATGCTTTTAACAGTCTCGACAAACCGACACGTCTGTGTCCGACTCGGTGCCTTCTCTCTTCTCGTTCGACTCGAGAGGCGTTCAAAGACAGCCTCCAAAAAAACGGAAATGAATGATCACTTCACTGGCACTAAGAAAAGTGAAAATAATGCACCAAAACAAAAAAAAATCAAGCGAGGAAATTACAAAATAAATTCTATGGGGGCGTTTGTGAACACACAACAAAGGAATTAACAACATAAACAATTCTGAGACAGTCCAGTTTCCTACATAGAAGGCTTTTATTTTTTTGCGGCTCCAGACATATTTGGTTTTTTTTGTCCTATATGGCTCTTTCAACATTTTTTTGGGTTGCCGACCCCTGCTTTAGTAGTTCAACTCCTAATATGATGTAAACTGAACCATGAACGTAAAAGCGAGGTAAATAACCCTTATTTTTTTGTCATATCATTGTCCACACAATAATTATACATTCACGAGGTTTCCCCATCATAACCCGTTGAGGGCAACCATAATTGCAACATTGCCCGCGATGAAAAACAGTTCTTTTGAAAATGGCTTTGATTTAAGTAACGCATATCACCGCAAAATTCAACAACTCTAGATGGGGGGGGGACACACGCTCGACCGACAGCGATGCACTTTAATTACAAGGCTACAAAGGGCCGAATCGTATCACATTGCGGTAGTTTGGCTCTCCTCTCCAAGTACCCGACACTCACCGATCAGTCAGCTGTCGCGCCAACCGCGTCTCCTTCGACTCGCATTGATTGAACACTCCAAAAACAATCATTCAGAAGTCTGACTCGAAAAAGAAAGTCACCTACCGTAACGCCGAAGACCCCTGATGCGCCTCTGCGCCAAATTTAATATGATTCAGCTCAATGGGAGGACAGCAACAGCGCGGGAGGAAACAACCTCACAGATTACACTTTCGACTTCCTTCAATAGGAAACCATCAATATGGACGTCAACGTGCAAGAGAGGACGCAAAAACGTTCCTCAAGAGCATGAGCTTCAACTCTAATTTAAAATGTCCTTTTGACTCCACTGGTGTAAAAATTCTGACATGCCATTCCACTCCAGTCCAGTAGGGGGTCTTAACCCTGGAGAACCCAAGAACCCTTTTCTTCTTTGGAAAATGATAAAATTATACATTAAATGCCTGCTATATGTTCACTGAACACCAAAATATATGTTTTTTGAAATATTCGATGCTTTAATCCTAATTTAGGATTAGGGCCAAATTTGACCCTTTGGGATTTAATGGTAGCATTTGAGTAGCAGAATTTATAGGGGCCAAATTTGACCCCGTGGGTTCTCCAGGGTATATGTACGGAGCGGAGAAGAGGCACAAAGGAAATACTTTGAAAGTGTGTTTTGATCAACGTTATATTGTGGCTTTTTCACCTAACGTGAATCAAGTCTGGAATGTAGAAAAGTGCAATACAAGTGAAAGCCCATCGGCCATATTTTCGATGTTTCCCTCTTCTAACTGATCCAGCTCATCGGCAAGCTCTGCAGGAGCCTGGTCACGATCCTGATCATGACAACCCTTTTCCGCAGGCATCCAAAATAAACAAGAGTATAAACATCAATTTTTGATGTCAGGGCAGCGGAAGAAGAGGAAAGTCTAACTGACCCAGAGGCCGCTCCATTGTCTTGGCAGTCCTTCCAGTACGGTGAGGGATCCTGTTACGCGCACATATCGCACGGGACAACATGCGAGGGGGGGGATGTCAGGGGGCTCCGCAGACGATGAAGGAAACCTGACACAGTGCTACATTAGCCCCTTGTTGCTATGATTTACACTCCAAACACACGGCAGGGGGTCCTCGGTTTAGGACGGTCGTGACTTTGGAGGTTTCAAGGTTCCAAAGGACGGAAAATGCGGCATGAGAAGTCATGCTCAGTTACTACCGAGAAGTGTGTTTTTTTTTTGGTCGGGTAACGGCATGAATAACAACTTTTATATCCAAGATTAGGAAAATTTGTCTCGTTACCTCCTTCCCTTCCAAAGCCACGTGCGTCATGGCTGAATCGGTCTTGTAGCTTGAACCTGCTAAGTCCAAATGCTCTTCTACTCCAATGCTGAACTGCTCCTCATTCAGAAAAAACAAAGTCCTCAATGGCAATTCTAGGAGCCCCGAGGTACACCCATGGTGGAACGCCAGCAGGTCAACAGAGATATATATCAGAGTTCATCTCCTATCGCCGGTGTCTTCTCTCCAGCCACCAACAGTGAAGACGAGGAGGAAGTTAGAACTGCTCCTTCCTAACTCGTCGCCAATGACTTGTGTGGGTCTCGAAGGCCCAGCGGGAATACTTAAACATTCATGGGGCTCAGGCAGTAAACGGTCTTTCTGCGCTTCCATGTGTGTGTGTGTGTGTGTGTGTTATACTGTAATACAAAGACGGAGAAACCCTATCCTTCCAGGGTCCCATCCTTAGCGGGCTCGGCCATAAAATTAAAGCACAGGTATTTGATTACTGATCTTTGATTAGACGGATGGATTTCAAAGTGAGCACGAACGGCACTCGAGCACCGTGATGTCCTGTATAGAAAGAATTATTGCACTGTACTGTATAGTGAAATCCCGTGTGTCGTCGGAGGTCCCGCCCAATTGGTGGAAATCGGCTATATCGAGACCTTTTAACACTCCCTTAGTCCCATATTGACCACAGTCTCATTTACTCGAATTACAATTATGGGCACGTTGGCATTTACATCAGATACAATGACACAAGAAAGTGGCAAAAAATTTAAATGAATATGAAAATACACATAAGGCTACTCCCTTAAAATATAGTGGCAGCATCTTTCACCTTAATCCATACAAAGCGACAACTATCAATCAACAACCGCAATGTTACGTTTTCGAATCATATCCTACCTTTGTGTCCATGCCGGAGCAAATGAGAGATGCTCTGCTTTGGCTTCTTCTGCTCTTTTGGTGAGTTCAAACAAGCTGAAGGTGGCTGTATATATACTGAACTTTATAATCCATCTTTATTTATGAGCGTCCCACCATTTTTTTTTTTTTTTTTCATTTAAAACATGACACCCGTAACATAGCCGTAAATACTCGGCGCCCAGATTTGCAACTCAGCTAGTTCGGCCTTTATTGCTGATAATGCTGTTTTGAACAGAATATATTGCATTGTGTGAGCACGGCTAACATAACAATGTTTCTGTGGGATGTAAAATTGATCAAGTGGCCCAAAAATATTCCCTGTCCACGGAAACATGACTCAGAAAAGGTTAGGGATGTATCACACTTGCAAGGTGACCTTAGTTTGACCTTCTCGAAACTTTTGAATGCACCGTTCAATGTTTCAGCAAACCTTCCTTCGTTTTTTTTTTGTTTTGTTCACATAAATAAAAATATCCTACCTCATAAGCATTTCAAATACCTCAGCTAATAACGTCATGCAGAGATAACCGCATACAAATACATTTAAATTTAAATAACGATATTAATTTAATAAATAATAACATCTAAATATAAATTTATAATCCAAATGAAATGCAAATTACTATACGTCATGAAATTCCCGGTCTTTTTCGCCATTGTCCAGTGACGTCAGAGTGAAGCCGGTTGCCGAGTTCTTAACTCGGGACCTCCCAGTTTCAGTTTCAAAGGGCGTTCCAATGTTCCTGTACTTTTCCCCATCACAGGGCGGAAAACCTCCCATCTTCCTCGAATGCGAGACTCGCCGAGGTATAAACGTGACGATAATTTAATTCACTTTTTACACGGTTGTCATTTGAATGAACCAATCAAATAAATACGTTTTTACATCCATTGTCGCTTTCACTTCCGGGTACGTATAACCGCGCCCTCCTTTTCAGGTACCCTCGTTGTTGTCTCATCGCGGTCGGCCGACCGGCTTCGGTTCAGAAAAGTGGGTCGGTCGTAAACTCCACCGCCGCGTGCCACTGCAAATGTTTGTCGTGTGTCGTCCGTCTTGTCAACGCCGACAAAATGAGCAAGTGGAACTCCGCCTCAGTCACTTACATGCGGTGGAGAAATACCGATCAGAGGTACGAACAACTCATCTACTCGCTCGCTCTCAACGCGCGTGCGAGGTTGGTCACCATTTATCCAACCGTGCGCCTGTCAAAGAGTGTGTTTGTTGCCTAGTCTTGTTTGTGTGCGTGTGGGAAAGTATTTCCTTGTGTATGTTCATCGGTGTCTGTAGTGTTTTGGTGACTCTGCTGGTGTGTGTGTGTGTGAGGGTGTGTGTGTGTGTGGGTCAAAGCATGTGTGTGCTCATTTATGTCTATGTCCATGCTGGGCCATATTTGTGTGTACTGTATCTGTATCTGGATGTGTGTGTCCGAGTGTGTCTATGGACATCCCGAAGGTTTCATTGACAGAAGGGACGTCTGCTGTGTTTCTGCGCTGAATAAACTGTTTAATAATAATAATGTTGTTGGTTTTTTTTAAAATTTCCACTCTGATTTTGGTGTTCTTGTGTTTAGCATGGAGGGAAACCCAGTGGATCACAATGGAGAGCGCTCAGATTCAATCAAGGACGACGGCTGCGTCATCATCGGAGGCATGGAACTCGCGTGCAGAAAGTCTTCATCGGTGGTTGATCCCAAACATGGTTTGTATTCTTGAAACAAAACACAAACTCTGGCCTTTTTTGTGGGGGGGTACATATGATCCAGATCTAAATGTGGTATTTGAAGCAGTTATGTTCTGGCTTGGCCTTTGCAGAAACCTTCACTCTCGATGAGGCGCTGGATGCTCTCGGTTTTGGGAGGTTCCAGTTGAAATTGCTATTTATCACTGGCTTTTCCTGGGTAAGAAATCTCTTGATACCTCCATCCATTTTTTTTTTTTTAAATTTGATCATCCCCATTTTGGTTGCGGGGGAACTGGAGCCTAGTTGAACTGACATTTAGCGAGGGCTGGATGGCACACGTAAACAAGCATTGCGTCTGAAATTTCAGGTGGCAGATGCCATGGAGATGATGATCCTCAGCATCCTTGGCCCGCAGCTGCACTGCGAGTGGTTGTTGGAAGGCTACAAAGTGGCTCTCATAACCTCGGTAAGGGTGCTGTTTTGTTTTGTTTTTTTTGTCCTCAATGGAAGAAATAACTTCAAATGCATTCTTTGCAATGCACTGAAGCATAAAGCTGACACACCAGAATGAAAAAGTTCAGTGTTACGTGAATCTTAAATCTTTTCACCCAGTCAGCCTTGCTTGTATTTAGAATTTTTTTTGCAGTTCTATTGAAGAGCAGCCTAGTTCCGTCGCTAGTAACATTTATTCATAAGACACAAAAAGTACTGTGCCAGTGAGCAGAAACGCGATAATTTTCAACTTTTAACGAGATAAAAAAAAAAACACTACCTAAAACTTAGCACAAGGTCAGAATTATCATGTGACGATAGTCATATTTGATCACGGCGAAACGTGGAGCTCATTACGCTAACATGAAACTTAGCACACTGAAATGTGAAAGTTATGACACTTAAACACAAAACCTTTGATCAGAAAAGAAAATTAGAACGTTACAAACGTGAAAATTGTTCTCGCGGTAAAATGTGAAAATGAACACACATCAAATTATAACACCCTAAACATATCATTTAGACGTTTTCCGATGATAAGGAAATACTACGCGCTAAATGATCACGTTCAAATGTGAAATCCAGCATGTTTGAAACTAAGCGGTGAAACTTAGTACGTTGTTCGTGAAAACTATTCCACTTAAAACGCTAAAATGTAAAACTTATTGTGCCGAAACGTTGGACAAACATCACGCTTGGAACGTCAAAATTATCACACCGACATGCGAAAATTGCCGCGTTAAAACATGAACATGCTAATCATGTTAACGCACGCATATTAATCGCCTCGTTAAAACATAACGTCTAAAACGTTCACCCATGAGAATGATGACCTTAACACGATTTGAAAGTGACGTTGAACTATTTGTTTTCTGGCATGGCAGCAAGACACTCACGTAGCCATATACCCGTAATTTCTGGACTATATACCGCACCTGATTATAAGCCGCACCACTACATTTTTAAAGGAAAAAAACATTTTGTACACACATAAGCCGCGCCTGCCTATAAGCCGCAGGTGCCCATATTGTTACATGAGATATTTACAAAGAAAGACGATACACGGGCGGCCGTTAAAAAAGTCTTTATATAGGCCGCTTCATTAAATAAGCCGCAGGGTTGAAAGCGTGTGATCAAAAGTCACGGCTTATAGTCCGGAAATTACGGTACATGTCAACGTAGGCGTTAAATGGGAATTGTGCCTTATTTCCAGCCTTATTTTGATCCTTTCTTCCCCCCCCTTGAGGTGGTGTTTGCCGGAATGAGCTTCAGTTCGTCACTATGGGGCAACTTGTCGGACAAGTACGGGAGGAAAAAGGTCAGCACAGTTTCGCTTTTACCATTTCTCAAGCCATGCAGTGATGCTGTCGCACGACTAACCACTGTCTTTTTTTTGTGGGGTTTGTTTTTTTGTCTTGTCTCTTGTGGATGTCAACACAGGGCCTGACCATTTGTATGTGCTGGACTTTTTACTACAGCATGTTGAGCGCCCTGGCGCCAAATTTTTATTGGATGTTGCTGCTGAGAGGCTTGGTGGGCATAGGCATTGGAGGAGCTCATCAATCGTGAGATCTGTTTTTCTTGTTTGGTTTTTGTTTTCCATTTTGGGCGATGAAACGGTTTGAACAATCAAATCAAGTTTAGAGCTTTTTTTGTTTTGTTTTGTTTTTGTAATCCTGGAGGAAGGTAGTTAAATTTTCTACCTTCTGTTTATTTTCAAAAGCAGGATTTTTTTTCTTCTTTTGTCTTTTATCTATGTGCAGCTTGGTAAACATAGTGCCCTCTAGTGTTCACATTGAAACGTGACGTCATGGAAGTGCCTTGTGCTACCATGAAACTTGTGCGTCAAACTTGTGTCGCGTTTAAGAAAAGTTTCTGTTTTGGAAGAATATTTGTTTGCGACGCAACATATTTTCAGCATTATTGCAAGACATAACGGCATTAACAGATCATTTATACATATATATATATATATATTTATTTTTTTTAATCCCAATCCCAAATCAGATTCGTATGAAAAATATCCGTTTTGCTGATTATGAACCTAACGTGATATGACCATTTGCTCACTTCCAGGCTGACCCTGTACTCGGAATTCGTTCCATGCAAAGCGAGGGGCTTCTCCATCGTCCTGATGGCGGTTGTTACACGTGCATCGCTTTCACTGTACAATGCAAATGATTAAGGTCACATTTTCGGTCAAATTTTTACCTTCGAGCTTCGCCTGGGACTTTGTGACCTCTTGCAAATCCATCCGATTACTCAATGGATTAAATTATTCTGCTTTGTCTGTTTTTTTTGTTTTTTTTGGTAATTTCAGGTATTCTGGACTGTCGGCGTGGTGTTCGAGGTCCTCCTGGCCGTGTTGGTTATGCCCACACTCGGCTGGCGATGGCTAGTAGGCATGTCCGCCATACCATTGGGCATCTTTCTCTGCTTTTGCTTGGTAAGGTTGTTGGCAGTGACAGCACGGTACAGAAACTTCAAGAAGGGACCTCCTTAATGTATTGAAGATCCGTAGACTGAAGCCTCTGTTTTGCTCAGGACCTGTCCCGGTCGGTAGAATTATCCCCCAGCAACAGCTTCGTTTCGTTCATTGTGACCTAGCGCCTTCTGCGAGCAGGGCGGGGGAAGGGGAAGCGGTTGTAAAACAGGCTAAAATCCAGACGTCGGTTGCAATAAAGTTGTTGTATGCTAGGTGTGGTTTAACCAAATACAAGAAAGTTCGAACATTGCTCCAGAGGGAGTACTTAGTTGCACTTCCGTGCCTTTCTATGAGTCCTCCAGTCCCTCTCTGTATGTATTGATATGAACAACTATTGATCAAGATGTCCGTTTTAAATGAAATTGAAATAATATTATCAGCCAAAAAAGGTCAATTGATTTGAAATGTCAATTTTTTTTTTAATAACCTCATTTGTTTGTTTTTTTGTACGCAGTGGCTGCCCGAGAGTCCTCGTTTCAACCTGCTGAACGGCAACGGTGCCAAAGTCACGGCGTTGTTAGCAAGCATCGCGAAAGCCAACGGCAAAGCCTTACCTCACGGAAGGATCCTCTGCAACAAACAGGTGGCGCCATCCGTCTTTTTTCCACCACACAGATGTCGTTTGACGCTTGCGACTGACTTTTTTTTTTTTTTCTTCTGATTTTGATGGCAGCAAAATCGCCGCGGGCGTCTCCGGGATCTTTTTACACGACAGTATTACAAAACCACGCTTCTCCTCTGGTTCATTTGGTTAGCTCGACAAACATTCCTCACTTCCTGTTTTCTGGTATCTCAGGACGAGTTTGGTGTCGTGTGGAAAGTCTTAAATTCATGATTTGATGTTGCCTCAAGGTTTTCCTTTGCCTTTACTTATTATGGAATCATCCTTCTGACCACTGAGCTGTTCCAAGCTGGACATTCGTGTGGGGGTAAGTGGCATCGTTTTGCCTTTTTTTTTGTCACTTTTCTCCATCCTGGATAATCAACAAAACCCCAATATGAATGACAGTCACCCAGGGGGCCAAAATTGAACCGGGGTGTAGTCTGGAATGCAAATTACTGACATCAGACGACTACAGAGACTTGTTATGGACCACCTTGGCTGAATTTCCAGGTGAAATATTGCCTAGTAACTGTGTTGGATGCAAAAGCCCCGTAAAATTACAGTATGATTTTTGTATGTCAACATTCAACATTTGCCCAAGACTACTTGCAGTTGAAGAAGAATATGATGACGTATTGTTGCGAATAATCTTGGTTGACGGTGTGTGTTTTTCTGGCAGGCCTGGTGGTGGTTCTGGGTACGGTGGACTGTCTGGGCAGGAAAAAAAGCATGGCCTTGCCTCTCTTCATCTTTACTCTGAGCCTTCTGCCCTTGTACGCCTGTATTGGGAGGTAATGCCCATGTGTGTGCGTGTAATTTGCATGTAAAAATGAATTAAACATGAATAGATACATTTTAATGACCACATTTTATGGAGGGGAGGGGGTGGGGGGTAAACAAATTGAATGCAACAATGATCACAGGACTCTTGATGTATATTAAATGCTCGCCGGACCCGATTAAAGAAGGGCACACATGGCCACAGTTATTAATCACTGACGTGTTTTTGAGACATCTGGGATGGGTTTCAAATTATGTCGCAGTGGGCGTCTCCTTTAACTTTGTGTGCCTTTCCTCTCGCAGGACGGCGCTCACCATTTCCATCTTCATCGGCAGAGCCTTCATCTCGGGGGGATTCCAAGTTGTTTATGTGTACACGCCAGAGGTATGACAGTGTTTTTATGAACTAGAATTACAGTCAAACCTCGGTTTTCCTCCATAATCCGTTCCAGAAGGCTGTTCGAAAACCGAAATTGTTTGAAAACCGAAACCACTCTCTTTTTAAAATAAAAATGGTTATTGGACACGTCTGCTCACAATGGAAAGCAACACGGGGGAAGCGTCACTTCCTCGTGTAAGAAAGGCAAGAGGAGTCAAATGGTGCATTCAAGTGCGCTCAGTTTGTTCGAGAACCGAAATGTGTTCGTCATCCGAGGCATAAAAAAATCGACATTTTTGGTCGAGAACCGAGACGTTCGAAAACCGATGTTTGACTGTATGTTGAAAGGCGTCGGGTCAAAGTCTCCGCTGTGCTTTGTCAGGTCTTTCCGACCGAGACCAGGGCCTTGGCCATTGGCACCTGCAGCGCCATCTCCAAGGTGGGCGCCCTCATCACACCCTTTGTGGCACAGGTAAGCCTCTGTCCAGGGAAAATTATTTAAAAAGAAATAAATCTTTTTTTAAATTATATACATACAGTAGAAATATAGAGGTGCATACAAAAAAAGAAAAGGTGCCCAGAACGGCGCCATGTTGCTTGTTGTTAACATTTCCAGTGTTTTGATCAAAGGTGCTGCTTCGATATTCCGTATCCTTGACACTGGCCGTGTATTGCCTCTGCTCTTTACTGGCCGGCTTCCTGTGCCTGCTGCTGCCCATCGAGACATCGGGAAGGCCCCTCCAGGAGTCTGAGCGGACGCCCACGCTAGATTCTGCGAGAAGGCTTAGCTAAAAGTCCCACGGCGGGTATTCAAGCTGTTGCCTGTTGTCAAAGATGGACACTTTGGCAAAGGCGAGGAGTCAAGACGGGTGTCGTTAAGGTGGAAGTGGTTTCATGGGTAGTTTGGAGCACTGTTACATTGCTTGGAGGGTTTATACCACCATCTTGTTGGACTCAAACTTTGCTGTTTACAGAGTTCGCCGATGTTCCTAAGCATGGAATGGTGGTTCTTAATTGCCTGTAAACCAGACAAGATGGGAGCAAAGCACATTAGCACAGTTTTTCTAAGCTAAAGGGACTGCGTAAATGAAGCGCCTCGCCTCGGTTCAATAAAATGCCACCAGGTGGTGCCAAAGAAAAACTTTATTGAGCTTTGTCCTGAGCACAAAAACTGAAAAACAGCATCGAGGCTCTTCCGTGGGTGAATTTCTGAATGCTGATCTGCAAACGTGCAAGGGTTTTCAGTAAGTTTGAAATTGATTGTTCCTTCATTAAACTTTGACTGTAAATATTGTAACATTGCATCTTCATATTTGGAAAAAAAAGACTTTTCTTAAGATTACTTTTCATTGCAAAATTTGGTAAAATTCATGTTAAATGGCAGTCAGCACACACCTGCCACTATTTAAAGTGTCTCTAAATAATGTTAAATAAAGTTAAGATGTTCTCAGATTTTCCTGGCCATTTTTTTTTTATTATCCCAGAGTTCCTGTGCTAACACGACCACTATTGGTAAGTGTTCATAAACTCAAATAGCATAATTTGTTATTTGCCTGTCACTGACAGTTACATTTTTTTAAATTAACACAAGAATAAAATTTTATGTGAAGAAGCGATGTTGCGAGAACCGTATTTTAGATTCGTTGATTTTTGTTTTTTTTTAATTATTTATCTCGAAGGTTTTTTGATTGAAATAAAACAATGATGTCTAAAAATACTGTAGATCTAAAATAAATAAATAAATAAGGAAACGTAAAGACTAATTGTTGGGTATTAGATTTTTGAAATTATATTATTTCAAGCACCATCTTTATTATTATTATTTTTTCCCCTTTCTCCATTTATTTTGGTGGGGTGGTATCTGGTCCGAGTCTGTCCAGTCACCTTGACAACATTGGCCCAATGACAGCGCACACGCGAACTAGGCCAGCCAATCAGAGGCGGCCCCCACAAAGCTGCGCATCGCGCGCACATGCACGCACGCGGGCACGTATCTTCTGTTTGTCTCTCGCCATCCATGCGCACGCGAGTGACATGCGGAGCGTCACTATCATGCTTGTGTTCCTTGTCCGAGTTGTGCAGGGTGCGCTGGTCGAGCAGCAGCCCCGCCAGGAGCCGGGTCGCCCGGCCTGACTCGGCGTTTTCTCCCCGGTGACAGCGGAGGCCAACTCGGCGCATCTTCCCACATCCTCCTCCTCCTCCTCCTCCTCCTCGCCTCCCTCCCGCCATGGCCCTGGTGACTCTGCATCGCTGCCCCAGCCCGAGTGCAGCATCCTCGGCCAGCAGTGCGGTGGAGGTACGGAGACATACATGGAACTAAAATAAATGTTGATTTAATAAATAAGGCGTGGGCCGGTGGGGAGGGAAGAGTAGAGGCAGTCGCTTTGGCTTGAGTCAGCACAGCAACAAAGTCCTCATTTGGTCACTTTATGAGGTACACCTGTCCGTATAAAAGCGACGAGGATCAGTTTTGTTTAGCTGAAAGGTGTTCCTTATATTTGGGCTCATGCTTAGGGCCAAATTTTAGGAACACCCCTCACAAAATCATGTCCAAGGGTTTGAATGGGAGTGAGTGAATGTTTGGTTTGTTCAGCCTTTGAGCAGCAGGGGGCAGCATATCCCCACAAAGGCCTTGCTCAAGTCACGACTGTAACTTGCTTTGAACATGAAACATGTAATTTTTTTTCTGCTATTTTGCCTCCCACCGGGTTTTTTAACCTCTTTTGTTTATAGAAAATGTATATGGAATGTTCCTCTGCGCTTGAAGATGTTTTTGAAAAAGAAAAAAGAAACCACACTTACTTTTAAGTGCCGATACTCCCCTTTTTCGACTGTTGCCAGGTAAATTAGGCAGTGGGTAGCTACAAAATCATTGTGACTTAATTCATTACTAAATTAATTATGTCGATAGGAAGTGAATAATAACAAAAATGCATTTTTAAAAATTCAAAGTTGTAAACGTCCGACTCACCACCACTATGCAGGCCAACTTCAAAATAAAAGGCTCTTGTGGCTATTGTTTTGGCGTCAAATGTACAGTATTATGCTGAAAACTTTTATTTTGAAGTTAGCCTTTTCCATGGCAGCGTATTACGTTCTGAGAATGTTTGCAGCTACCCTCGACTGGTCGCCAGCTAACTGCACCAAAACAATGTGTCACTCAAAATGAATATCTGTGGTTAGCCTCTTCAGGATTTATCCTCAACGTGATGTATTCAATTTTTCAAAGCTTTTCCTTGTTTTCTTTTTCTCTTCCAGGACTTTGGAAGCGATGAGGATCGCAAAAATAATCAATGGTGAGTTTGTCCTCTTTTTTGATGTACGTATGATTTTTGATGGTGTGTCCCACTTCTCTCGCATTGTCATTTTTGCTTAATGGAAGACTTTCCATCGTCTTTAAATGCGAATGCTTTTTTTTGTCTCACCGTGATAAGTGGCCTGCAAACGACTGCGACCAGTCCATGCTTGTAGCCCGCTTCTCTCGCCAAAAGAATCGAAATCCGTCATCTGTGGAAATGGGAGTCTAAATGCTCATTTGTCTCATGTACCCTGCGTACATGGAAATATTTTTTTAGAATCGAAATGTGCACTTGTCTACCTTTCTGTTACTCTTCCAGTACCTTTGACAATCTATGTTGTGGCATGACCAATCCTGTCTTGTGTGTCGTTGTTGTCAGCCTCAGCGAGAGCTTCTTAATGGTGAAGGGAGCCGCCCTCTTTCTCCAGCAGGGCAGCAGCACAGGCCCACCCGACATGCCCACCCAGCACAAACACGCAGGTTTGCGCAAACTTACAACAACAAAAAAACTGGGGGAAACAAAATCAAGTCCACGTTGGCAACGTGTTTGTGTTTTCTTTTACAGGCGACTTGCCTCAACACCTGCAGGTCATGTTTAAGATACTCCGCTCGGAAGATCGCATTAAGCTGGTACATATTTTATTTGTTATTAAGTTTTCAAAAAGCTTTTGCAAAACAAGTGTGAATTGTAATGCTAAAGGTAGAAAAGGTAGAGAGTTCACAATGGGTGACTGGTATCGGCCGCTGTCGCGAGAAGCCGAGACATCACAATAAGACTAGTATTGGCTTGATACCATACCTGCTACAGTGAAACTCCTCTACAACGAAATCATGTTTGCAGCAAGAAATTTTTCACAACAGGGGGTTTTTCACTGTAGCAAATTTGATCTCAGATGTAAACACAAACACACACACACACACAAACGTATGTGTACACGCACACACAATCGTATGTGTACCCTTGATTTTTCGCCCATGTAGGTTTTGTTCTAGAGGAGTTTTACTGTATCGATACTCGCCCAGCCCTAATTTTGACCTTTTATAAACCTGTTTACTTACAGTAAATATAAATACTATTATTCTATGACACTCATTTTTGCATGATTAAGCGATGTAATATTATTGATTTTTTTTTTTTTATTGCCGATATCCAATGCAGCAAATATGCAGTCTATCATAATACTTTTAATATATTGATGTTAAATGATGTAAATAATTGACTATTACCAAAATTATATATTTTAAGCAATTTTAAGCATTTTACGTCTGTAGTTAACTAAACCCTGAAATGACTTCTTGGTGTTTGTCAGGCGGTGAGACTGGAGAGCGGATGGTCGGAGCGTGTGCGATACATGCTGGTGGTGTATACAAGCGGCCATCAGGACACGGAGGAGAACGTCATCCTTGGGGTGGACTTGGCCCACCAAGACAGGTTAACCGTCTATCTACTATATAAGCATGTCATCCAATTCTTATTTTTTATTTAATTTTTTTTAAATCATGGCCATGCCCCTCTCACAAAAGCTGCTCCATCGGGATGGTGCTGCCACTGTGGAGCGATACCAACATACACTTGGATGGAGACGGGTAAGATGAGCTTTATACTTACAACTAGGCTGAACCTGGTTTTGTTATTTCCGGGTTTTTTTTAATTTATCATTCTCAAACCCTTGAATGGGAATTTTACTGACCTCCAGTGGCGAAGCAGTGAATTACCACTATTATTCTTTTTATTTTTTGGTGGGGTGGGGGCGTGAGAGGATTTGTTGTCGTGGTCACATTGTGTTTGTGTGTACAGGTTAATTTTACTGACCTCCAGTGGCGAAGCAGTGAATTACCACTATTATTATTTTAATTTTTTTTGAGTTGTTGTTGACGGCGTCGCATTGTGTTTGTGTCACCGTTAACCTGCTAACATTGTGTGCGCGTAAATAGCCGGAGGAAAGTTCCACGGGTCCTAAACGTTCACACCAACCAGCCCCCCCCCCGCCCCCCCTATGCAACTACATTGTGTGGTCGTGTTTGTGTGTACGTCCCACAACGGTTCTACTTATCATCTTTTTCTTTCTTTATCTCTTTATCTTGTTCTTCATGATGTTTTTCCATCTTGCAGAGGCTTCAGTGTGAAGACGGCGGGGCGCTCTCATGCCTTCAAGCCCGTGTCCGTGCAGGCCATGTGGTGAGTTGTCACAGGTGCCATAAGTACCGATACTTGGTCCAATTTCAATTCATCCTTATACGCAGTATGATTATATAGATACCTATATTTCTATGTATAAAATATTTTTTTCCCCTGCATTGGATGCTATATCCAATATATTTCCCGACTTTGGGATCGATCTTCTCCTGTCCATCCCACCTTATAGTATATTATTCGATTTATATATCAATCTCAGGTTATTGTTGCCCCCCCCCCCCCTGTGCTGCCTAGGTTCGCCCTTCAGGTGGTTCACAAGGCGTGCGAGGTGTCTCGCCGCTTCAGCTACTTCCCCGGCGGCCCGTCCTTCGCATGGATGGCGTTCTACGAAAGCCGCATGTCGTCCGAGCAGAGCTGCGTCAACGAGTGGAACGCCATGACGGACCTGGAGAGCACTCGCCCCGACTCCCCTGCCATCTTTGGGGACCAGTGAGTCCAAAGTCTTTGTCTTCTGCGCATGGGCAATATGTCAACAAATGACTTATTGTTACCGCACGGGCGGGAGAATCGGGGTCACATGATTTTCTGATGTGTCCCCCTTCCCGCAGGCCAACTGAAAGGGAGCGAACGGAGAGTCTGATTAAAACCAAGCTACGTGGCATCATGATGTTCCAAGACTTGGAGAATATCACTTCCAAGGAGGTGTGTCCCACCAAGAGGCGTGTCCCCCACAAGAGGCCGTCACGCTACATACAATGACTACAACTTTTATTTTTTTTTGTTTGTTTGCCGGGGCCAGATCCGCAACGAGCTGGAGCAACACATGAGCTGCAACCTGAAAAAATTTAAGGAGTTCATCGACAACGAAATGCTGCTCATCCTGGGTCAGATGGACAAGGCCACGCCCATTTTTGACCACGTCTACTTGGTGAGCCACCACCGACTTTATACTAATTCAGCCGACCGTGACATGACAGTAACCCGACTGCAATACGATACACACAAACTGTCGAGGATTTAAATGACAATATTCTTCGTCCTGTAGGGCTCGGAATGGAACGCTTCCAACCTTGAGGAACTTCGTGATTGTGGGTGAGATGAGTCATATCGATATGCCAAAGAATGCTTCCCGATAGGCTGATCACGCCATATTTGGTCATGGCAATCGAAAATGAACTTGCGCGAAATGTCATGTTTTCATAGTTTTAAAATGGAGCATATTTCCGAGAAAAATTACAGGGTCTTTAGCCCTCTTTTACTCTCATCGCCAAAATAAAATCCAATGTAACCAACTGCCTTCAGAATGACATTTTATTGTGCGGAATCAAGAGTGAAAGCGGCTTAACAATTACACGGAATAAAAGAGACGATTGAATTTTTTGGCTTGTTGTTTTTCAGCGTCGGCTACATCCTGAACGTGACGAGAGAGGTTGACAACTTCTTCCCGGGCGTCTTTTCCTATCACAACGTACGCGTTTACGACGAGGACGCCAGCGACCTGCTGGCCCACTGGAACGACACCTACAACTTTATTGTCAAAGCCAGGTGACGCCATTTACGATTGGGACTTCATGTTTTTGCACTCGGAGGAATACGCGCTCATCAGACACTTCATTAGGTACTCCAAATACTAATCATGTGATCAGGTTACAGGGTGCCTGAAATGGTTACTCCCGATGATAACAGAAAAATCTCAAATGTGAAGAAAAAAAAATTCCAATTTGGGTTGTAAATATAGGTCAGTGTGAGACTCCCGCGCTGATGACGTTCCACGGGATTCTCAGCGTGTTTTTTTTTACCCCCCACAGGAAAAACAGCTCCAAGTGCCTGGTGCACTGCAAGATGGGCGTCAGCCGCTCGGCCTCCACGGTGATGGCATACGCCATGAAGGAGTACGGATGGCCCCTGGAGAAAGCTTACAACTTTGTCAAGCAGAAGCGCAGCGTCGCTCAACCCAATGCCGGATTCATGAGGCAGCTGGCGGAATACCAGGGCATCTTGGATGCCAGGTAACGCACATACAGTCAGGCACGGGATGCGTTCCAGACCCCTGCGCTATAGGCTAAAATTTGCGCTAAAGAGCAACCATATACAGTATATTAAAAAAAAGTTTCATGCAAAACATAGAAACAAACATCCGCTAGCATACTGCTAACATTTTAATGCGAAACTCCATAGGCAGCTAACTGTGTTACAGCAATTCCATGTCTGCTAGCGTACCGCTAACATTGTAATGCGAAACTCCATCGGCGGCTAACTGTGTCACAGCAATTCCACGTCTGCTAGAGTACTGCTAACATTTTAATGCGAAACTCCATAGGCAGCTAACGGTGTCACAGCAATTCCACCTCTGCTAGCATACTGCTAACATTTTAATGCGAAACGCCATCGGCGGTTAACGGTGTCACAGCAATTCCACGTCTGCTAGCGTACTGCTAACATTTTAATGCGAAACGCCATAGGCGGCTAACGGTGTCACAGCAATTCCACGTCTGCTAGCGTACTGCTAACATTTTAATGCGAAACGCCATAGGCGGCTAACGGTG
Source organism: Hippocampus abdominalis (assembly GCA_018466805.1). Lineage (NCBI taxonomy): Eukaryota > Metazoa > Chordata > Actinopteri > Syngnathiformes > Syngnathidae > Hippocampus > Hippocampus abdominalis. Next base: position 5,857,972 of record CM031711.1, read on the forward strand.
TCACAGCAATTCCACGTCTGCTAGCGTACTGCTAACATTTTAATGCGAAACGCCATAGGCGGCTAACGGTGTCACAGCAATTCCACGTCTGCTAGCGTACTGCTAACATTGTAATGCGAAACTCCATAGGCGGCTAACGGTGCTACAGCAATTCCAATTTATCAAACAACTACTACAGCACACAAAAAAATTCTACCTCGTGACACGCATCATCATCGCTCAAGATAATCTTTACAGACATCCCCTATTCTGACCTTTGCTCATTCTAAACAGAAGGAAGGAAAATGTTTCACTCATTCACTCCCAAAGACGTTTTTAAACGTCTTTTCAGACTTGGTCTAGAATTGGCTGGTCCTGAATGAGTTCAATGTGTCCTGTTTTAGGTATGCGCGTAGTTGATTCTCAATTATCAGTGTTGATCCATTTCCACGCCCTTTTTTTTTTTTAAAAAGCAACCAGCATTACAACAAGCTGTGGAGACCCGGCGTGGATGAGGAAGTCTCGGACGATTTGCCAGCCTCAAGCGAGTGCTCAGAGCGCAATGAGGACAAAGAGGAGGCCTGGGGGGTCTGCGGGGCGTCTCCCTGCCTGGGTCTGGAGATGGAGCCCCTGGACTCTCTCAACTACAACTACTACTTTCGACGGTTGTCTGACTCGGCGCTGGACAGCGAGCCCTCCACGCCAGTCCGAGGGCCCCCCCTGCTGGGCATGGAGAGGGTCTTCATCGAGATTGAGGACGTGGAGCGAGACGCCCTCCTGGAGGACGAGGGCTTCCCCGTGGCCCACCTGGCGTTGCCAAGTGGCGGCGGCGGCGGCGGGGGGACGGGGGCGCAGACGTGTGGGCGTCTGGACCCCCTGGAGGACATGAGGCTGAGGCTGGAGTTCAGCACACTGGAGGAGGAAGACGAGGAGGAAGCCAAGAAGGAGGAGGCCGAGATGGCCGCCTTGGAGGGGAAGAAGCACGCGGAGGAAAGCCGTCTCGGTCTGGCCAACTTGAACACCAACAACAGCAACCGGCTGGCCGCCAAGCGGAGTTGCCCGGCTGCGTTTGATGTGAGTAGAGTCGAATCGCGAAAACCATGAATCATTGACACCCACCCGATGAGGGGTTCGTAATTGTCGGATGCCATAAGATGGCGGCCAAGCGCTTAAAAACGAGATGATCATAAAGCATCAACACCATGTATTTTGCATATGCAGTCGTGAACCCATGTTACATAAGCGACTATTCAGTAGTGAAATTACTATACACAAAGAAACTATCACTCAGCAAGGCTCAGCAATCGTGTTAGCTAGCACCTTAGCCTAAATGATCCATTAGCACAAGCTGACGTGACATCACACATGTTCCAACTTGAGGACACCAAGGGTGACGATTGGGACTTTTTGGTGGGGCAAAAGGTTCGCCGATTTCCATAGATGGCCCACAAACGCACACGACTTCAACAAAAAGGTCTTTGGCACCGCGATTCCACAAGAAACCAGCAAAGTGATACTTTTGTCCAAATTAAGTTGTTAGTGTTGGTCACACAAAATCAGCGAATAATGCAGGCCCGGTTGGAAAGAAAAATCCATGAATAGGCAAATATTGAACATGCAAGGTTTCGCTGTATAATTGTTTCGGAGTAGGGATTTAGGAATAATTCTGAATACAATCGCAGTGTCATTTTTTCAAATGTCCCACAACTCTGTTTTTGCTAGAATTGAAGTATCAATTGTTTTTGTGGGTCCAAAATCTGCCTCACAATTTTTTTTCCCTCAAATTTAGGATAAACTTCATTATTCACGTACCGTATTGGCCCGAATATAAGACGGCCCTGATTATAAGACGACCCCCTCTTTTGCAAGACTCAAGTTTGACAAAATACTTTTTGAACACCAAATTAATTTTTATACTGAAAATAATTACAGTACATTTGAAACCAATGATTATAACAATATATTTGAGAGAAAACGCGTGTTATTTTGCCTCATTCAAATCTTAATATCTGAACATTTAAATATGTAAACTAAAACTCTCCTCAGCTGCCGGTTAACCTGGCCGATCTTCAACCCACTTTTCTCCAGATTGTCGCTACGTTTCTCCATTTTATGTTATCTCTTCTATTATTTTCTTCTCTTTTCTTTTGTACCGCTATTTTTTTATTTTTCTTCTTCGTGCTACCGCTATTTTTATTTTTATTCTTCATGACAGGGGTTCACTTTGGCCTGGGGAGTCAAGTTCAGCATTCGCTTCAATGATATCTGGCGCCATCTAGCGTCCTGAATTGGTATAATGTCCAGACCCCAAATATAAGACGACCCCCATTTTTGTCTTATTTCAATGCAAAAAACTTATATTATTATTCAACATTTCAACACTTTTAGTATTACTGATGACATAGTCGTCTTATTGAGTCTTTTCCCATTTTCTCCTTGCAGGACAGTGCTAGTACGGGCAACCCTTTAAAAGTCAAACCCTCCTACCAGTCCTGCAAAGACTGCTGCCTTCGTCTACCGCAGGGTCGGCGCTGCGACCGCCCGGCGGGGACGCGCTCCCACCGCCTCAACCCCTCTCACCCTACTCGACACTGCACCCTCCCCACCATCTGCATCGACCCCCCCGGGACCATTTTCATTTCACAGTCTCTACCGGATCCTTCCCCGCCGGTCTCGGCCCAGTCCTGCTCTTCCGCCGAGGTCCCACTTCCACGACAGAAACTGGTCTCGCCCATGAGTTGTGAAGACCCCACACATGCTTGCAACTCGGCGGACGTAGAAGTCATGGACGAACCAGAGGTCAAAGGACAGAGCAGTTCTCAGGCTTAGTCGGAAATTGAGTGAATCAAACAGGACGCATTAAAAAAAGTCTTAAGGACCTGTGAAATCAACCCCAAAACATCAATTAAACAAGAATTTAGCAATTTGGGTTTGAAGTGGCAAATTGAGTCTTTGGTGCATCCTAGAAAATTTGTAAAAATAGTCCGTTGACACCATTTTCACCAAATGACACGATTGGGTGGACACATGAGGGGAGAAAATCGTTGTACTTTCACCGTCTCCTATTTATGAATTTTCCCTAATGGACACCCTGTTGGAAGCGGGTATCTTACACAAATGGCTTTTTTTTTTGTTGCTCTAATTCATCTGATTTGGATGTAACCTGGCATCTAAATTCATATTGAGGATCTGGGAAGCCCCCAAAAAAACCACCTCCGTCACAGCTTTCTTGTTTTTGTTGAACTATAGCCTCTCCAAAGACATTGTTTACAGTGTTTGTTTGGCTGAAGTTCCTGTTTTTGGTGTGCTCACACTCTTACATTCACTCTTTCTCACACACAGACGCATACGCAATGGGTAAAATCCTGAGTAAAGGCAAAACCTAATTATTTAAATCTAACTAGTGGAGCGAGCTGGCAGCTCCTTGGCATCCAGTTAACATTGGCTAAGGTACAAGAGGAAGTATTGTAGCTTGTCTTTAAAAAAATATATAGATATCTAATTCAAGGAAAATCCACACACACACAAAATAATATGTCCCTCATGGTGCGCTATCTGATAAAAGTCTGCTCCCAAAAATGCACCCTACCAACCTTCATTACTGTAACATTGCTAATTGTTCACTGGACTTTATTTTACAGTCTTCGGTTTATTTTGAAAATAAAAGCATGGAAAGTGTGACACCCCCACTCACAAAAAATAAATAACAGCCGCATCTCTTCTTGTGCCTCCCCCTTGAGACTCTTAATTAAGTTATTCACTTTAAGACGCTTTAGAGGAAAACAGCCAGAAAGAACGTCACGGTTTGTTTGTTTGTTTTTTCAGGCGATTTGCACAGTAAGTATACCCGAAATTCCCATTGCTTTATATTTAGCATTTTTGTACCTGGTATATTTACATACAGTACGTGTCATGTGTTGATCCTACTGAATATGTTAATTTGAAACACGTTTGGTCGAAGACAGTTGAAACGGAAATGGAAAATCTTCAACGTTTACCGTGTCCCACCCGCATATTCTAGAAACGACGATGTATAAAAAAAAAACATTTTAAAACTACAACCGTGTAACCTTTCTCGAATTGCATACTCTTTATACATTTTAATGACATTTCTACCCCGCTTTCACCCCTTGTGTCCGTGCTAGGTCGATCCTATGGGGAAGTGTTTACAAATGTCAAAATATTTTTTTAATATTAACTAAAAAGGATATTTCTTAAATAAATAAATAAAAATGCTAAGCACGGTAATAGGTTGTGCACTCCAAGTCACAAGTCTTCGATAAAACGCCGTGCTAGCGGATGGGCGAGAGAAAACAAAGCAGGCGGGGCGGCGGGGGGGGGGGGGGGGGGGGTTCTGACTTTAAAGTGAGAATTCTGAGATAAAAGTGAGAATCTTGCCAACCTTGTTTTTTTTGGTTCTCTTCCGTAGTACGGACCCTAATCTCTTCCGTAGGGTAGGAATGCTTGAGACAAACTCAATATCGGCGACCAATCCCTTCGCTAGAATAGACATGCGGTGCACAATCTGTGGTTGAAAACAAGACAAAAAAATGGATGTCAAGAAATAAACGTTAGCGGCACTCAAGTAACATGTCAACATTCGTATTTTGTTCAACAAGTACAAAACTAATGTTGGGAAGGCTGTGATGGCACACACGATAACATTAATCGATAACAAATATTACATAGTTTAGTCCATCGTATTACATGTTCCACGCTCCTCTAATGGAGCAGATTTACGCAAAAATGTAATGGTTGATTGTAGTTTAGATTTACAGCGTGTGTTTTGATTGTGTTTGTTTGGACAAACGTGTGTGTGTGGGTGGGTGTATACGTCACCAGTCGGACGATTACATTGTATTTGTGCATATTTTACATATTTCTGAACATATTTTAATCCGTATCAGATTTTTAAAAAGGCCCGGATTCTGATCAAAAGATGCTCAATTCTCTTCTGTTAATTTTTTTTCTTTACAACGCCATAATGCAGATCATGATTTCACAATATTATTATTCTGTCATTTGAACCATAAATAGTGAATCCAGCCTAAAATGGTTGCTTCCGATTGGCGCTCATTTAAGTTTGATGGCGGTTTGATGAAACTTTAAAAGCAGATTTTCTATAAAAAAAAAAATTAAATCACTGAATTCATTCCTTTCCATTTGCAAAAGTACTTGATGAGTCAGCACACTTGATACGTGTCATTCTCTAATGTTTCGTGATGACTGCAAAGCTCCACTGGTTTGTATTGAGCCACCATCCATTTCAAAATCCAACCTGTTGTTTTGCATATGTCGCGTTTGCTTCCAGGCCTGAAAATAACCATTACGTCCTCTACGTGTCATTTAACTCAGCTGATCTTTATCCCCGCCGTTTTGCAATCATCTCTCCCATCCTTCACCATCCATCATCCGTCAAACCCCAAACAAACGGTTGAGGGCAGGCGTCAAGCCACCTGTGACTCGAGCCGTGAATTCTGGTTGACCTTTGCATGGGACGGCGTAACCAAAACAATCGACGGAACAAACAAAGGCCGGCGTCCAAAGCGGCACAGGTGGCAAATTTCGTCACACTCTATGGAAGTACAGATACTTGTACGTGTGTGTGTGTTCCTTTTTTTTTTCCACTTTAAAACCTCCGCAAGATCTCAATGAATCAGTCAATAAGATCTCCGCCGCGGTTGACTATGCCGATTTTCATTTGCTTTTGACATTTTTTTAATGTTGTGATGTAATCCGAGAAAGTTGTAAAAAGTTACGAGGATATTTTGAAAAAATAATCAGCATTAAGTACAGATGAATACTCAGGAAAAGTATTAGTACTTCCCCCCCCACCGCACACAACTTTACATCGCAATGTGATGCCTCTGAAGGGACATCTGAACCGCTCTCCAGAAGGTTCCGATGCTTCTCAAAGTGCTTTTCCCATAAATCGGACTTCCCCTAAATTTCAAAGTGACCTTGTCAACCGTCTCTTATCTCACGTGTCCAGTTGCCTTTATTGGCCTCCTGACTCACTGGTTGCATGCGAGCTGCCTAATTATAGCCGGCAACGCATTCCTGCCACGCGGAATGGCAGAGGATAGATAGGAAGTCCTTCGGGAGGGTGTGAGGAATACACCAAAATAGAGGAGAGGGGTTTCAGGAATGGTTTAAAGATAGACGGCGATGCCTGTTATGTGATGTCACTCTTGTTACGCCACTATTAATACATCCGCCGCCTGTGTCTTGACCGGTGTGTTTCTGATTGTAAGACAGGACTGCAACCGATGGGTCAGAAGGTGGACAAGATGCAAGACAAGGACGAGGAGGCGTCCGAGGGCCGGGAGCAAAACGGGGAGGCAAGAAGCCTAGAGGGTGAAGGAGGTTCCTCCTGGTCAGAGCGGACAGAGAAGCATATGGATCGCCAAATTGAGCAGCCAATCAGGCATCTGGGCGTGAGGGATGGACCTGTGACTACAACAGAAGAGGCGGTGGGTGGAGAGAGGGAGGGTCGGCATGACGCTGGTACCGCTGAGGACTCAAAATGTGGTCTGAACTTCAGCGAGACCGGACAAACTTTGGAGCCTCAGAAAAGGGCCCAAGTCCGTAAAAGGTCTGCGGCTATGGAGGCCGCCGGAAAAGGATCGGACAGAAGAGATACATGCGAACTTCCAAACGAACAGGACTTTGTGCTTCTAGAACAAGATGACGCCTGTGTGTCGCCTGCTGGAGAAAGCGCCATCTGTTTCAGCCGCGAGAACAGAACAGAAGACGATCGTCAATCAGCCGTCGGGAATGGAGTCAAGGTAGATGCCACGCAACCATCCATGGGATGCCTGCCGGAAAGGATTCTGGGTCAACGTTTGGTGGACGTGACAGATGGCGGACTGACTCATACCGAGACAACCGGGAGAGGCGACATGCAGCACGTGGGATCAACAAGCTACAACGAGGAGGCAAAGACGGCGTTCAAGACGGATGGTGACGGCGTTCAGGAGGCAGACCGGTGGAGTTGTGAAACCTCCTCGGAGATGTTGGGCAATCTAGGGTCGGAACGAAAAACCAAAGGGGACGTTGTTGGGACACATCAGGACAGGTTTGCCGGTGCAGTCTCGGAGAGGGTGAAAGCAGTCACGAGAGGGGCTAGCGAAACCTTCTCCAGAGAGTCTACCTGCGAAAACCAGATACCTTGTTCAAGACAGTCTCTGGACCTGAGCGATTCCATTCGTTGTAGCCCCAAAGGCTGTGAAGGTAGGTCACATTTTGCACAGCTTACAAAAGAGGCAGATCCGCTTTGTTTTTCTGCCGTGGTCACCCCTCCACCTTTAACTCATCTCATGTCTGAGAAAGAATTACCAAGAGTCCAGATGTTACCGGATGTCACAGCAGAGGAGAAGCCAAAAGCCAAAGGTCCACCTCCACCAGTTCCCAAAAAACCCAAAAACCCATTCATCAAGCTCAAAACGGCTCAGATAATGTCCGGTGAGAGACGAGGCAAAGATCACCCCCGTTCTGAAGAAAAGGTGAGAAGGAGACACACTGTCGATGTTCACAAAGGCTTCCTAAATAGCGGCCCGACCAATCAGGACATGTGCGCGTCGTGGGACGAGAGGAGCGGCTACGGGAGTCGATCCGACATGCGTCGTTTGTCCGTGGAAATCAGTCCTTGGGAGCGTTTGCCGCTGGACCGCCTGGACAATGAGTACAGAGGATTGGTCGACTTTGACTACTGCGCCCGAGTAGCGCAATTGTCTCCGGATGAGGATCCCGTGGACTTGGACATGTTGCAGAGGAGAGTATTCCTGGAGAGACGGAATCGATATAAAAAAGTCTCACCGCCGCCGCCGCCGGTTGCGAAAAAGCCCCGAAATCCGTTTGTCTCAGAAGTCGAGTTAGACCACGAAACCCAAAAGCCTTTGAGACGAGCGCTTCTACCCGAAAGGACAAACCCAATGGACAATGCTACCGACCGCAAACCGAATCGAGACGCAGATTCCTACAAGCCAGTGTCAGAACTGGTCAAGGAAACTAGAAACAGAAGTCAGGACTGGGATAGACCGGAAGGGGCCAAAACCGAGGCGAGAGTAGCTGTGCAGAACTCGGGTGTCAAGGTGTCCCAGATGAAGAATGCATTTGATGTCCCAAAGAAATCCAGAGAGAGGCCGCAAGAAAGTCAGCCGTCTCCAAAGAAAGGTAGGTTGGGATGCTCTCGTCCAGGTGTCGTCACCTAGAAAACCTGACTGGCAAACAGTCCGTGGTGTCGGGTGCTTCTTGTCTGCTCTCAGCTAGGATAGGCCCTAGTTGCCCATGACCCAGATGACCATAAGTGGTATGGATAATGGATGGATGGATGGATGGATGTTATGTGCTTTATATTTTACAATGACAGATGTGTTCTTCTATTGATCCAGTTGTCCCTATATATCTTTTGATCTAGTTTCCCTCAGCATCCACCCATCTTCCTCCCCGAAGCCACCACCCTCTTCCCGGCTTTGGCTTTCCCCCCTCCCCTCTCGTCTCCATTCACACATTCGTGGCTAGCGGCTCCGTGTGCGCATGTGCAGTAGCCCATCGCCAAACCCCATTGAATGTAATAACCGTGCTTTTTTTGGGGGGGGGAAGAAGGACAAGCGACACTTTCATGCAGGTGATGAGAGCAAAGGGGATGCGAAATTCCACACCCAGCATCCTAACACACGGGCAATCATAAGACGAGGAAGGAGGGATTTTAAGGACAAATATCAGGCGTTTTGTGTGCGTGTGTGTGTGTGTGGAGACAAGGGATACTGGAGGAACGTCCTGCAGGATAAGGGCGCGCCTAAAAACTCCACACATTCATGTGTCGTGATTGACTGTCCTCGGGAAAGAATTGCATCGATTTTGGAGGTAAGAACAGCAACGATGTGTGGGTTTTACTTTGCTTTGGAGCTTTTTGGGGGGAGGGGGGTGTTTTACGTGTCGGTTGGGGGGCTCCGCAAAACCCGTTAGCTCGTAGGCTGGGCTGGGCTGGGTGGAAATATCTGCACTTGCGTCAGCTGGCGGCGGTCCACCGCGGCTAGCAGCTAGGCGGCTAGGCTAGGCTAAGCTAGGCGAGGCTAGCCCGCCAGATGCCCAACACTGGGGGCGGCAGCCCGACCGAAAATGTCGCACGTTTCTTTTTGTAGTTGACACACCAAAATATCACTCTCTCACTTTGTCATTTATATTCAAACAACATAGCATTTGACGTGAAATGGCGATTTCTTGGTCCATGTCTGCTCTGAAAGGAACCAGCGAGCAGCTGCCAGTCGGTCGGGCGGAGCGAAGCGGTTTACCGCTGGAGTACTAAACACGTCGACCAAAATCCGGATTTAACGTTAGATTTCATCTTAATGGCACTAAAATTCCGATAAATGTGTTGAAGAACAACAAACTGTTGTGGGCAAGGATCTGGATATCTTTCTCAACATCCACCCGACCCCGTTCAATGGGTTTTACGAGAATGTTAGCTCGGTTGGCTAGCCAGCTCGCTAATAAACACGTCCCGTGTCATTCCAACGGATTCATATACGCACTACATGGTTTCTAACTAACCCAAGACAGGTTTAGCGTCCGTAAAATGTAAGCAAATCGATTAAAATGACGAACATGGGTCTCGCTTCGGTGGTGGCTAACGCTACCGGCTAGCCACCATTGTTTTAGTTAGCCCGGTGCAGATGTTGCCTCCATAATGCTTCACATCTGTCGGCAGAGACATTGTGTTAAAAAAAAAGTCAGGAGTAACAAGAGACACTGGAATAAAGTCGAACGTGGGGGATTAAAACATCCCACATATTTGGATTTGTCCACATGATTAATGGTGATATTGTGTAATTGAGCCCCTTTGTCATAATGATCCATACTAGTCATTTTAATATCGGCAGAATTAGGGGATTTCTGTAGATCTGCATTACCATATACCACACACTATCCTTGTCCTATCCCTTAATGTTCTGCCCTGTCCCATCTCTTCCTGTCCTGTTTACTACCCATTACATGCTTTCTTCACATAACATTGTACTCTGTGGCTCACTACCCCTGCCCTATTGTGTTAGTTTACATTTGTTTGATTTTTCTGCGTCACCGTAATCAGTTAAAATGACATATGGTATAATGTGTCCAATCATCTTAAATAATAAAATGACAAAATTAGACTTTGTCCCTCCCATCTGTTTTGTGGCAGCCAAAGGCCGCAAATGAATTCACCTTTTTTGACATTTGCTGTCGATGCAATTTCATTATTCAAACCTGAATAAGCACTGGAGCAAAACATCCCATCTGCTTTCGTTATGGTGGCCAGAGCCGTGTCCAGAAGTGACTCACTTGTTTTCGCATCTTAGTTGTTTTTTTTTTAGTATGTGGATCTCTTTGGAAAAGGTTTGGGCATCCCGACTTTCAAAAACTGGCATTGTACAGTAGAATCTATGGAGAAGGGAAAAAAAAGGAGATTGTATACACATGGTGTCCATGTGACATGTTGCATCCACTGACGCTTGGTCTGTTGGGGACAATTTGGCAGACATGTTGCGGCGAGTTGTGCGACAAAGCAAGTTCCGCCACGTCTTCGGCCAGGCGGTGAGAAACGACCAGTGCTACGATGACATCCGCGTCTCCCGAGTCACATGGGATAGCTCCTTCTGCGCCGTCAACCCCAAGTTCGTCGCCATTATCATCGAGGCCAGCGGCGGCGGTGCCTTCCTGGTCCTGCCTTTGCACAAGGTCAGCAATTTAAAAACCCAACCCAAGAAATGGACAGAGAATACAGTGAAGCCCCGATCATATCATATGGGTTTGTTAGTTTTTCGAACGCATGCTTAGCTATAAAAATGCAGATAATCAATGTCTGCAGTGTTGTGTTCCAGTTACGCCGACGAACATTTGATACTCTCAAAGGGGGGGGGAGGGAGACATAAAGTTCGACTACTGGCCTCGTGATGCTTTCCGTGTCATCACTTGGACTTAATGAGCCGTGGCATCGCCATAATCGGAGGCGGCCTCATCGTTCACAGGCACAGCTGAATAAAATTCCTCTGGTTACAGTATGAGTATGGATCGATTGGACTGTTTGACTGAGATAGATACTTTGCGTTTTTTTATAATCAATCATTCGAGTTAATATGTTGAATGGTGTTCGCTTCTTTACACGTTATTGTATTTTTTACATCGGATTTAAAAAAAAAAAAAATTGAATCAATGGGGAGTTGCCGATATATGACAAAGGAAAAACCACTCCGAGGTCGTATAAATTCGTCGATTTAGCATTTTTCACTTTTACGTGAATAATTTCTAAGTACGAGATCAATACCCAATCGACGTCATAATGAAGGCTCACTCCCCCGGTGTCTCTCGTAGACGGGCCGCATCGACAAAGTGGTCCCGACGGTGTGCGGACACACGGGTCCCGTGCTGGATATCGATTGGTGTCCTCACAATGACCTCGTCATAGCCAGCGGCTCCGAGGACTGCACCGTTATGGTAAGAACGCCCCTTTTTTGGTCTCGACTCAAGTCACATGATTTGTGCAATAAACATCTTCGTTTATCGTGAGCTGTCATCGTTCCCACATTAAGCTTTTCATTTATTTATTTATTTTTATTTTTTTGCAGGTTTGGCAGATCCCAGAGAACGGCCTGGAGTCTCCCCTCTCGGAGGCCGTGGTGGTTCTGGAGGGTCACTCCAAGCGGGTGGGCATCGTGTCCTGGCACCCCACCGCTCGCAATGTTCTCCTCAGTGCCGGTAGGCTTTTGTTTTTGCTTTGTCTCATTTTGCTAGCTTTGCACAGCTGGGCTCTAAAGCCCCAAATAAACTCAGCCGTTTTTTTTTTGGTCCCGTGTGGTAAACACTTCGATTTTCACGATCTTAACTGATTTTTTTTTTTTTTTTTAATGTGAGAGACTCCACGCATTAAAGAAAATGCTTTCCACAGCTCTTGTTGTGTATGGTGTACCACAGGGCACGATTCTCAGCCCGAGAATTTTCTAAGTTTTTTTTTTTGTGTACATTTACTATTGTTGGACCACAACCACTTTCCGAGCATCTTGAAGAGGAAAAATCACTTTGACAACACCCCACACCAACGGGATAATCACTCGGGATCATCTTTTTAGAGCCATTCAACAATCAAACCTTGTTGACTTTAAACGGAAATGGGACAAAATGCGGCCCAATTATCCGTATGTCTGTTCTTTCGAGACATCTGATAATCGCACTTGTGCAGACTTCGATCAAAAGGGAGTAAATGACGACATTTGTCTTTGTTTCCCCCGTTTTTAGGGTGCGACAACCAGGTGATCATCTGGAACGTAGGCACGGGCGAAGCGATGATCGCCCTGGACGACATGCATCCTGACGTGATCTTTAGTGTCAGCTGGAGCCGCAACGGCAGCCTCCTGTGCACCGCCTGCAAGGACAAAAAGGTCCGCGTGGTGGACCCCCGCAAAAAGAAGATCGTGGCGGTGAGTGGAATGACAACCACTTCAACTGTCGGGGGGGGTGTTCTGAAAACGGTAAACGTTTTATCGAGAGTAAAGGTGCTGTGCTCCCGATTATAGTTTTCTGGCTTGTTTCCATCTTCATTCCCCGTGGCCTGACTAAATGAAGCCCCTCTACTCACTTCAACACAGTTCAACGGCGCCAAAATGCCGCAAGATGGCGACAAAGCACTCCTTTCCTATTTTGCACCGGCATCTGTGTCAAATCGTCTTAGAATCCTTTTCCCTCGAATTATTGAGTAATCGGATTGTGTTGCTTGGCCGCAGTATCGACTCTCCGCCACTAGAGGGTGGTAATACGCTTTGAAACAGCGACGAATAACTCGAAAATAAGATGTACAGTGGCATTTTATGGAGACTGCAAATATCTTTGCACTATCTGGAACCTGCCGTTAGAGAATCGGAAAAAGTCTCGTTGATTTTAAAGTGTCACTCAATGAACACTAATATCATGGTCTCAGCCAATCAGAGAGAGTGAAAAGAGGGACCCTCCTCTGATTGGCTCCCGATAATCTGAGACGTATTTATTTATTTTTTTCAACTTTAGTGTACAGTCAACACTTGTTCGGCTAAACACGTGGAGTTGCTCCTCCCATGTCACGCATTCCCATCAGGGTTCGTTCAAGGTCGCAGATGTTCGCCAAACGGTCACCAGACGTTGGCCGGCAGTTTTAAACAAAACCGTTTCCCCCGCTATGACCGCCTCAGTGTGACAAGCGCCTTTGTTGTTTTCAGGAGAAGGACAAAGCCCACGAGGGAGCTCGGCCAATGCGAGCAATCTTCCTAACAGACGGAAAGATCTTCACCACTGGATTCAGCCGCATGAGCGAGCGCCAGCTAGCGTTATGGAAAACCGTAGGTCACCTTTCCTGGAATCTGACTCAGTCGCGTCGGGCAGCTCCACTGGGGTGCGCCGTAGTGCAAAATGGAGCCTGCGCTGTAACACACCAATTGTTGGTATCCTTCTCTCAGAGCGGGTGGGCAAACTATGGCCTGAGGGCAGGCAGGGGGCACATGAATCCGACCCATCCTTCATTGACATTATTAAAAAAATATCTTTCAGTATTTGTTGCAGTAATTCGGTTGGGAGGTTTCCCCACCTAAATAAGGTTAATTTAAATGCATACTTCATTTTTTGATGTATTTTGTATTTATTGATCTCATTCAAAAAAATTGGGTAATTTATTGAAAAATGAATTAAAAAAAAAAAAAGGGGAATAAATACATTGGAATAAATGTATTTATTTATTTTATTAAATGATTGATTAGTTACACAAATATTTTTAAATATAACATAAAAAAAATATATTTAAAAAATATATATATATATTTTATATATATTTTATATGTATATATATTATATATAAGATATATTGTGTGTGTGTAGGGCGGCCCGGTAGTCCAGTGGTTAGCACATCGGCTTCACAGTGCAGAGGTACCGGGTTCGAATCCAGCTCCGGCCTCCCTGTGTGGAGTTTGCATGTTCTCCCCGGGCCTGCGTGGGTTTTCTCCGGGTCCTCCGGTTTCCTCCCACATTCCAAAAACATGCATGGCAGGCTGATTGAATACTCTAAATTGTCCCTAGGTGTGAGTGTGGGCGTGAATGATTGTTCGTCTCTGTGTGCCCTGCGATTGGCTGGCGACTGATTCAGGGTGTCTCCCGCCTACTGCCCGAAGACAGCTGGGATAGGCTCCAGCACCCCCCGCGACCCTAGTGAGGATCAAGCGGTTCGGAAAATGAATGAATATGAATGTGTGTGTGTATATATATATATATATATATATCCATCCATATCCGAACCGCTTCATCCTCACTAGGGTCGCGGGGGGTGCCGGAGCCTATAGCTGTCTTCGGGCAGTAGGCGGGGGACACCCTATATATCCAGCTCACACTCATATAGGGACAATTTAGAGTGCACAATGCCTGCCATGCATGTTTTTATATATATATTATATATGAAGCCGACGTGCTAACCAAACCGGGCCGCCTATATATATATATATATATAATATTCTTAATAGAGTGAATTAAGTGTCCTTGGGTGTTTTGAAAGGCGCTTATAAATAAAATATATTATTATTATTATTAAATAATATTACAATAATAATACAATATTAAAGACTGCAATGGAAGTGTAATGGCCAGCACGGGGTTCATATCAGAGACAGGATCATCTGCGCCCACCCCCAAGCCCCCACCGACTTGGAGCCTTTGAAGTTGTCCAGTGCCGGATGAATGCGTGTGTGCTTTCAGGAAGCGCGTCCGGTAGACAAGCACATCCCATGTCGCATAAAACCCAAATGATCGCAAACCTTTTCAATGTTCTCAGTTTCAGCACTTCGTCAGCCGTTATTGTCAAAACACGTAGGCAGTACAGTATCGATTGAGAAACAATTTTCTGAATTCACTTTACAGGGTCGTCACATCCAGCCGTCATCCATTCTCAGTACCGCCTTATATGAAGAAAAAATTACACGATTAAATGAATGGCATTTTCAGGGTGCGTGAAAGGGTTAAAAAGCGCACGAGTGGTCAAAAGTAAATGTCAAAATGACATTTTTGTCAGCATGCTAGCTAAGTATGCTAAATTGTGCCAACAGGACAACATGGAGGAGCCCATTTGCGTTCAAGAGATGGATTCCAGCAACGGTGTCCTGCTCCCCTTCTTTGACCCCGACACCAACATAGTCTACCTGTGTGGAAAGGTGAGCATCGGCTTGTCTTCTGTCCGCTGTCCTCCATCATCATCATCATCATCATCATCATCATCATCATCGCTCACGGTGCGGGCGCCGGCCCCTTTCCTCAGGGCGACAGCAGCATTCGGTACTTTGAGATCACGGACGAGTCTCCGTACGTCCACTACCTCAACACCTTCTCCACCAAGGAGCCGCAAAGGGGCATGGGGTTCATGCCCAAGCGTGGACTCGATGTCAACAAATGTGAAATTGCCAGGTATGGGGGACACTTTCGGGGCATTTTCACCATGTTTCTGGGGCGGATTGGGGCTGGGTTTAGAATGTCTTTGGGGAACAAAATGTACTCTATCGTATCTTGACGTGAACTGTGATAGTGTTGGCTTCACTGGATTGATTGAAATTCCCCCTTTCAGGTTCTATAAATTACAGGAGAGAAAATGCGAGCCGGTCATCATGACTGTCCCTCGGAAGGTGAGGGAAAATTAATGTACTCAATTGCAGTGAGGTCCTACCATGTGTTATGTAGGCAATGTTTATTTATTTGTATCAATCAGGGGTCGGCAACCCAAAATGTTAAAAGCATAAATAAAATGTACGTTTGGAAAAAAAAACAACACCACAGTTCTCCTTTTTCGGAGCTGCAACATGTATCGATATATTTTTGAGCTATATTAGCCTACTATCAAAATCTTTTTCCATTTTGAAACATTTTTATAAAGCTCCAGGGAGCCACTAGATGTAGCTACCAATGAGCCGCACGCAGCTCTGGAGCCGCGTGTTGCCGACCCCCGGTAGAAATGCTTAAAAAAAATTGTTTTCAACAAGAATATTATATTTGTGACTTACCCATTTGAAACCTGCCGCCTCTCAGTCGGACCTGTTCCAGGACGACCTATACCCGGACACGGCGGGGCCTGACCCCGCCCTGGAAGCGGAGGAATGGTTCGCCGGCAAGAACGGAGGCCCGGTCCTCATCTCGCTCAAGGACGGCTACGTGCCCACCAAGAGCCGAGACCTCAAAGTGGTCAAAACCAACATTCTGGAGGGCAAAGTTGCCGCCGCCGCCGCCAAGGCCGAAAACGCCGCCAATGTCCAGAAGAACCTTTCATCTCATGCTCCCGCTCAGCCGGCAACAGTGAGTCGACACTAATTTTCAAATCGGTGTGTGTGTGTGTGTGTGCGCGTGTGTGTACACATGAATAACGTTTTGGCCTGTCCAAGAGTGTAGACAGAAATCTTGCAGTGTGGGGGTGACACAAAATTTCAGTGATTGGTCGCCATGCGTCCATCCGTCATTCTCTATTTTAGCATCCAAAGTCCTAGTTTCATGAAATAAAATTCACACATTGTCAAAACAATGCCCGCCACAATCTAAGAATAACATAGGGTGGCCTTGGCCACCCCTGGCCACCCTGTAACTCCGCCCCTGGCCTGCCTTTTCTTAGCTCGCATGATGAGCAAGGAAGCTTCGATTGCCGGTTAGCAGTTAGCATCAAAGCTACTGTCGTGTGCAAAGCTCTCAAAGGGGAACGGAAACAGGGGGGGGGGGGGGGTTGGGAAAGACCAGTCGTGGGCGTGCCCCTGTTCTCTCGCCAAAAATCAGCTGGGATGGACTGCATACAACAGTCCATGATCAGTTTTTTTGCTTTCTGTCTTTTGCTGACATCGGTAGTCCGGGCATAAGCTGGGATAGGCTCCGGCAACCGTAATTGGAAATGGATGGATGGTGGATGGAACAAATTGCAAAAGTGGCGAATCAGCGCATATTTGGCGAAAGCGCGTGTCAGTTTTTAAAGCCTGGTCTTGTTTTTTGGGAATGTTTTGTTCCAGCAAAAGATGGAAGATAAACTGGAAGAGGTTCTCCGAGAGTTCAAGTCTCTGCGGGACCGCGTCATCCTCCAGGACCGGCGTATCGCCAGACTGGAAGAGCAGGTTTCCAAGGTTGCCATATAATCATCCCCCCCCCCCCCCCCCCTAAATCCCCTCACCCAAGTTCAAAAACGCCTCTCTCCCCCCCCCCCTTCTTCCTCCTCCTCCTCGCTGGACCCAATTTGCCGTCGCCAGGCCAACATTCCAAGATGAACTTTTTCCTCCCTTTTACCACACGTTGCTCCTTTTTTCTTTTCTCTCCGCGTTTAGACTCGCAGACGGAAAAGAAACAGTCTTACGTTTTTTTTTCTTTCTGTTTTTTTTTTTAAAGTCATGTGACGTTTGTGTTCTCAAGTGTAGCATCAGTACTTCTTGTCATCTTCCGTGTTGCCAAATATGACGTTATGAGATGAAAAATGTGCAGTTTCATGCACATTTTTTTTTTTTTTTTGCATTTCCTGTCCTGTTCTACATTCCAGGTAGAATTTTTTGGGGTTTTTTTTAAGCAAATTTTCTTCTCCCCCCCCCCCCCCCCCCCAAATCCAATCCTCGCTCGCCTTTTTGTCCATCGATGAATGTGGAAAAACTCCTTAAAATGTGTAAGAAATGTAACATTTGGGGGGGGGGGTTTCGCCAGGTGGGCGGCAGACTTGCATATCCGGTGTAAAATGTCGTGTAAATTGTAGTGGTGCCTCTTGTCAGTGTGGAGGGTTTTTCAAGTATAAACAAAACAAACAAACAAACAAAAACAAAAATGCCGCCATGTCAAGTGAATTTCGGGTATTGGGAAGAGGAACCACTCACGCCCCAGCTTGTGTTTCACGCCACCATCGCCGATGATAAGTTCTGTGCACATAATAAAGATTTTACACTCAAAAACTGACATGAAAGCTTTTGGGGGTTTTCCTGAAAACGCCTCTCTCACATACTCTCTCATTTTTGACCGTTTTGACTCCTTTTTGAAGGCCTACGATGGGTCATTTTTCTTTGATTTGAAAAAGCTCCGTTGTTGTGTAAGCTGCCGGAATGTATCCATGTTCTCACCACCACACTGCTTTCGCACGCCACCTCACGACGTAGGATCGCCGTACGGTAACCACACCCACTCGGACTATGTATTTGTGGACCCAGATCTGCTCAAAGCCACTCCTGCCATCTACTGCTGACTTAGCAGACTGAAATCATTCCCACAGCCTTGATACTGACCGCTCAAAGCCCTTCATTTTCGGAAATAAAAACACCCAAAACGTATTTTTACGTTTTATATGTCAACTGTGAGGCCCGAGTGCGGTTTTGTGTGTCACGTTTGCAGAACTGGCTGAGTGACTGCTTCCTTTCGCAACAAGTCACATTTGAGGCCGACTTCCTCCTTGCAAACTGGAGCGTGGGGTGGAAGTAGCTCGTGTATCTCAAAAAATTTTTTTTTACACGAGTGTGAACATTTCCTGTTTCTATTGGCCATGTGTCACAGTCAGCATGCGGCGCGTCATTGTCGTCGCTGCCATTTCACCGACCGGGATGACTTGAACGCATCGTTTTGTTGGCGATTCAAGGTAAGATGCTTGCAATTCATTCTTGATGATTCCGCCGGTCGCTTTGTCGGTTTACTATACTACTACGGCACTACTCGTAACTGGCAGAGGTGAGACGAGTTATTGTTGCAGAGATCATGCAAGCCGAGCCTTCCGCAAATTGTCGTTCAAAAACATATTGTACACATCTTGAAAGTCGATCTTCATATGTAAACGGGCACAATTTTACAGTTGTAACATTAGCACGCTTGTGATCTAAAGGTTTGCTGATAGCCTTTCAGTTTGTCACACAGTAACCCTTTGTCCTTGTCAAAAAAATGGTTGCAAAAAGCCTGTTGGTGAAATAGTATTTCATCACGACACATACAACAACAAAAAAGTTCCTCATGGGGCTTGTGTCCTGCTGCTTTTGAACCACTCTGTTCTTTTGTTGTCCTTTCAGATGACTGGTCTCAGCATGGACCGGTTCTTCTTATGGGGACTGTCTGGCTGGCTTTCTATTGTGGTTTCCGGAGCTTTGGGAGTCCCCACCTCTGTAGAAACGCAGACCATGTTGACTACTGCCTTTGAAGACTTTTCAGAAGTTAGTCAAGGTGTCGCAAGTCCAGGTAGATCATCTCATGTTCTGACTATCTCAGGAACTAAACCCACGGAGCGTTTGCAGTCTTCTGGATCTTCCCCCGGCTTGGTCACAAAAAACTATCCTAATCCATTCTCAATCCAGAACCACAGTGGTACTCCCGGTTTTGGAATTGCGAAGAGTTCTGATCCTACCTTCAAATCTGCCTCAAGAAGTCTGATCTTGACACCAGCACAGCCTACTGAACCCTTAAAGCCCAGCATCCAGTCTACTCTAGTCCCAATTCAAAGTCAAAAGACACCCGGAGAGATGTCTTCTACTGGTAACTCGGATCTTTCCAGTCTGAGCTCCACACTGGACCCTTTGGCAACGCCAAGAACCAGCTCCATCACTGGGTCAAAAAGAAATTCAACTCCAATCTTCATACAAGACAGTAACCCTTCTCCAGGTTTTGGGACTACTGGTAGACCAGCTCCTACTGGCTTTTTGAGACCTCTAGATCAGTCCGCCACAAGAATTCCAATCTCCTCACCAGAGACTTTTGAACCGTCAAGCTCTGCTCCAGACTCTACTCCAGTCCCGATCCAAGACCAGAACATTCCTTCAGGTTTTGGGACAACGGGAAACACACCTTTGACTAGTAATGCCACTCTTATCAGTTCCATTTCCACACCAGAACCTCCCGAACCACTAAGGACCAATATTCAGTCTACTCTAGTCCCAATCCAAAGTCACGAGTCCCCCGCAATGACGTCTTCGACTAATAACTCCAATCTTACTAGTCCTACCCCCATACCAGGACTTGCCGAACCAACGAGCTCCAGCAACATCACAGAGTCTACTTCCGTCCTTATCCAAAGTCACAGTGGCCCTCCTGGTTTTGGGACAACCCAAAAGACATTTTTCACCGGTAACACGGATCTTACCAGACCGATCTCCACACAAGAACCCCTTGAACCACCAAGTTCTACTCCAGTCACAAGCCAAAGCAGTTCCCCAGTTTTTAGAACAACCATAAGGACAGATCCTGATCTCACATCTCAATCTCTTTCTGCTACGAGAAACCCAAGCTCCTCCTCAGCAGCTCCCACCACCGGAACCTCCTCGACCACTCGGACTCTGGTACATTGCGCCACCGCAAAAACTCCCCCCATCACGGAGAACCAGTCATTCTCCCGCCATGGCGTGGTCAAGCCCTGCCTGGTGGCCATCGCCTGCCTAGCTGCCCTAGCCACTATTTTCATGGTGTCCACCATTGTCCTCTGCGCCAAACTCTCCACCAAGAAGTACAAGTTGAGGAAGACCCAGGACCTGACGGAGATGACGTTTATGTCGGCACTCATGCCCGAGAGGAACTACGCAGGCATAAGACGGCACAGTCCGGTCTCCAACGGAGTCCTGGTGATCCACAGCGGCGGCGACAGCGACGAGGACATCAGCGACAACCTCACCCTAAGCAGCTTCCTTCCGGAAAGTGACAGGTGTGTTTAGGACAATCTATTTTTTTTTTCTGGATGGTGACTGCAGGACTGATGCTACATGAGAGGTGTTTCCATGATTAGATCAAATAATTTCCTGTAATATTTGTATGACTTAGTGTTAACTTTTCAGGTAGCACGGTGGGTGAGTGGTTCGCATGTCTGCCTTACAGTTCTCAGGTTTGGTGCTCGACTTGTTTGCAGAAATTAGCTGTGAGTGTTTTTTGTGCTCTATTAGTGACGGATCTAAGATGCCACAAGATGGCACCCAATTTTCAAGTCTTGCCATAGACCACAGGTGTCAAACTCAAGGCCCCGGGGGCCAGATCTGGCCCACCAGGTCATTTTATTTGGCCCGCGAAAGCAAATCATGTTTGTCAACTTGCTTAAATCTGTACCAAAATGTTAAATTGTCACGAAAAATAAGTAACGTTGAGATTCTGCAATAATTTTGTGACCCTGTTTACACTCTTTGTTGTGTACAAGTAATAATTTGGGGATTTCACTGTCATAATGGCCCTCCGAGGGATGACGTAACTGCAAATTGGCCCGCGACTAAATTGGAATTTAGGTCTGGACTTTGACCTGGGCTTTCGAACACAATATTCTTCAATGTAATTTTGATTTTTTGCAGCCAGCAAAAATTTTCATTCAGGATTGCTAAACTGTATTTAGCTCCATGCGTCTTTCCATCAACTCTGACGAACTTTCCTGTCCTTGCTGAATAGAAGGGAAGTGATTTATTTTATTTTATTTTTTTTAGCTTTTTATATGCAATAAATTTGCAAAAAAAAACCAAACTGTTTTTTTTTCTTCATTGTCCTTATGATGTAGGGTGTTTAGAATTTTGTGGGGGTAAAATTATTTAACGTTTTGACTTCCTCAGCTAGAACTAACGCAATTCTGTTGGTAGTGTCATGAGCGCATATTTAACATTTCTTACTGTTAGCATTAAGCTAGCAGAGTTTTGTTAGGCAGCAATTTGGTGGCATTTTTCTGATTACTCTTACATGAAACTTGGAAATTGGGTCACTCCTGAGTCGAGGTGCTAATATAGAAGTGTTAGTTTTGTCACCAGCGAGTATGTGCAACATCATGGCAACTTGTCCTGTTGGAGGAAATGAAGCTATCAAAATCTTATTTTTGAATCGTCACAATCAAAGCGGGTTCCGTTTGTACGCGCTATCACTCATCACATATTCAATGTGGTTTTCGCTCCCCCACCCCCGCCAAAAGAAAACACCGTCGGAACGCTCATGAGTGGCGGAATGCTCATGAGCCCTCAACTTTGGAGGTGTCCACTGACAGAATCCAGACCACTAGTCATCAGCATCTCGCTGACCATATAAAGTGTCAAACGTGTGACTTCAGCAGCTGGAGGGGGGGAAAAAAAATCAGTCTGCATTGTTTCCAATAGTCTGCGCTCCCCCCCCAACCCCCCATTCTGGAGGCTGGCCACGCAGGAAACATTAACCTCTTCCTGCATTAGCCGCCGCCACCACTGCCTGACCTGACCTGCTTTCATTTATTTGAGGCGGCACAATTGCAATTTGAGGTTTTTACTTAAACACTAAACTAACATACAGTATCAACGTGTGCGCATGAAAGGAACATTATTCGCGTTAATATGTGAAATGCCTTTGCACTAATATGCTCGATGTGCTCCCACCAGATTCAGCACGGTTTCATCCATCTCAGGCGACTGCCATGTTCTGCTGTTGACTGAAATTGATGTCAAAGTGTCCTTCGGGCTCGCATTGCAAATGTCACGGCTCACCTGTTTTCTGGGTTTGGTTGAGTGATGCCAACAAACTAAAGAAGACCAAATCGGTCACGCTCAAAGGAAATGATACACTGAGATTGTTTTTAATAGCGACGTCATTTGGAATGTGGGAATGGGAAATATTTACCCTGTGTATGAATTGCTGAGATATGTTGTGACTATTAACTCGGGCCTGATTGATTATTCAACTGGCAGACATTGGCTCTTTTAAAATCGGCAACAACAAAAAAAAATACCAAAATACAATTACAGTACATTAAAAAAATATATATCTTTTTTTTTTCATGTAATTTGTTAATGTAAATTTTTTTAATTAAATAAAATATATATCTTTATATATATTTTAATGTTTTTCATTGTAAAAAAATATATATAATTTTTATTTATTTTTTATTTTGGGGGGGGGATTTTTTTTATGCCGATTTTAAAAGAGCCAATGTCTGCCAGTTGAATAATCAATCAAATTAAATAAAAAAATAAATAAATATATATATATATAGAGATTTTTTTTTAAATTGTATTTTATATATTTATTTATTATTTATTAATTATATTTAATCAATATTTTTTGGGGGGTGGCACATTTACAGTGCTGACAAATTTATTCAGAGGTATGCAAAGTGACATCGAAAAGTCATTGCATCCCAAAAAAATAAATAAAAATCTGACATTTTTTTGCAGATTTTTCTGTCTGTTGTAAAGCTAAACAAACACTAAAGGACAAAGTATTACAAAAAGTTATTTTAATCATACCTTGTTTTTTTTAATCAGACAATTAATCGGTTACTGGAATTGTATTCTCACGGTATCCTTTTTTTAAATTTTTTTTAATCCATATTGGTTGGCCTCTCCAATTACCAGACACATGAGTCGTTCATGGGAGGCGCGTGCCCCCCTAACCCTCCCCCCCACTCGAACTCCAACCCCAACCCCAGCCCACGACTTGCCCCTACCTCCACCTCAGCAGCACAATGTAAACTCCAGGCTAACAAGAACAATCTGTGTAGACCGGACGGGGGAGGAGTACCGATGAAGAGGGAAGGAGGGAGGAAAAGAGGGAGGGAGGGAGGTCCGCTCATGCCTTTCAAAGCCGTCTGTCTCAACCATCCCGCACTGGAAAAGCGCCCATGTGGACCAGTTGGACTTTGCTGTCCTTCTTTGGAGCTCCTTACCTACTGAGACTCTTCTTCTACCTTGGTGGTGGCTGGTGAGTTGTTGTTTTTGTTTTTTTTTTTCCATCCGTCATACAAGCCTCGGGATAAATTGAAAATAAACAGCTCCCTGAACGCAGCGCCACTAGTTGAGAGAGAGCGGCAACTATTTACGGTGATGCTTTCAAGGAAGCCTGCAGTGTGAGGAAATTTGAACTTTTTAGAACATTTACAATAAAAAGATGGAGTAAATGTATAAAAAAAATGTTTTTTTAAATGCTTTCCATTTCAATGTTTATGTGTCCCACTGCACAGGCGCGTGTGTGTGTGTGGTGTGTCTGGGTAAGAGAGGGAGAAAAAAAAAAAGTAAACTCAGCCCCCTTTGGCCCAGATAAAGTTTCACTTGGCCTGGCTGGAACACAAACTGCGGAAATAAAAACTACAGGCAAAAATCCCGAAACTATGTAAAGTTAAAAGATGTAAGCAAGCTAGAGAAGTGAACCGAGCTGCCATTTGCTCGCATTGTCCTGAGCAGCCTCATTTGTCGCTCTGCCTAACACTTCATACGACACCCACTGAAAATGTCACAAATACGAAAATGCCCCAAATTCAACAGGAAGTCGGACATTTTTCTTTGAAGTCCACCTTTTTTGGTTGAATTCACTTTTTTTGTTCTCCAGACGATCAGAAAAAAAAACTCAGTCCCCGTCACTGCGTCCACATGCCTGTCATAACAGGACACGCAAAAAAGTCTCATGTCCCAAATTAAACACAAAGTGATTCATTTTGAGCCCCCCCCCCATAGAGGATCAGGAAAGGGTTCAGGTAACGACCAATTACGGCTCGTCTTGTTTTTGTTGGCAAACTAAGCCCTTGGGCACTATGATGTCATTTTCAGTTGCTAGCAAGTGGCAAAATGGCTGCCCACTGAAGTGGATAAAAACAGGTCATTTTTGCTGCTTAATTCAAATTCCGCAAACGCAATATTAATCTAAATGCCATGTTTAGACTGCCGTGGGCATGCAGGACATTTTATTGTCAACAAAATTGTTGACATTACTTTAAAGGAAAGTATTTGTACTTAATCACTACTTAGCATTAGCAAGTTAATTGTTGCTTTGAGGTGATGTCACGAAATCATTTCAACATCAGGGCTTTTCTGTCCGTGATGTCACCTTTGAGACGATTTCGAGATATATGAGGCGAAGCGGTTCAGATAATGGATGGATGGTTGAGTATATCTAGACATAGAAATGTGTTAAAAGAAGTCCAAGATGTGACTAAATTGTTTCCAGATCCTGGACTGCAATGAAATTGGCTTTGTACAACTCGGCCGAGGGCAGCACCGACCTCGAGGACCCGGACGTCACGACCTCCAGTGGCCCCTTGGACCACCAATCCACGCCGCCAGACTTCCTGGGCCAGGTGGCGGATTTCGTGCGAGACCACATGGTCCTGGTCCTGGTGGCGGCGTCCCTGGTCGTGATTGCGCTCTTGGCCGTGTGCGGTGCCGTCTTCATGACCCGGCGGCGTAAATTCAATGCCTACTACCCGTCGTCGTATCCCGCCAAGATGTACGTGGACCAGCAGGACAAGAATGGCGGGGCGAGGGGGTTTCAGGAAATTACGGAGAATAAGACGCCGTCTGCGAGCAATCGGGAAAGTCTCCTGACGGATACGAACAAGCAACTCCAGGCAGACATCATGAGGGTGGCTAAAAATCTGAGGACTCCGACCAAAACCCTGGAGGACGCCTCCAAGAAAGAGACGTTGGATAAATCGCCCCCGAGTCCCGTTGTGGAGAAGGGAGACGAGGTGAGCGGACCGTCACCAGGGGGCGCCGCGGCAGAGAATCCTCAAGATGAGTCCCAGGAGATATCGACGATCCGGAATCTGCGACCTCCGTCTTTGCATCTTCACAACGACTCAGCCACTCTGCAGCTCATCGCCGGGGAGAACACAGCCTTCTAGAAAGGACTGCAAACACTTCGGAGAAGTCTCGAAGCTTTAAGGACATTTTGAGGTTTTTGTTTTGTTTTTAAGATAGGCGCAGCGGGACTAGCGGTTAGCATTGTGCGGTCACCAACTCCGGCCCTCGAAGGCACCTATCCTCCATGTTTTGTATCTCACTCTGTCGCATCACACCTGATTCAAACGATCAACTCATTACCAAGCTCTTCTGAAGCCTGATCCTGATCACTTTTCATTTTTGGGCCGTATGTGATTATGCTAGCGGACAGTGCATGAATGTTTTTCTTTTTATCTCTAGTTCATTCTGTGTAAATGTTGCTTGGGCTGGAAATGATTATACATCATGGAATGTTGCGTGTGGTGGAGGTGCTTTGATGTTGATACTTAAAAAAACAAAAATTGCTTTATGAGTCTTTCACAAATTTTTCATGGTCAACACTTGGTGCTAAAATTCAAAAGAATAGAGCTTTTAAGTGGTCGATACAAGTGCTGTGTCATGGTGGCGGTGGTAAGCTAAAAAAAATGAGCTCATGTCCCAGCAAGTAGCACTTTGCCAGATCGTGGATAAGTGTCCAAAAAAGATCTAATTATCGCCATTCCCACTTAAAGTTTAAAACACCGAGAAATATACATTGTATGGTTTGAAACAACCACATCATTTTGCCCAAGGAAAGTCCGTTTAGCTAAATGCTAACAAACAATGGAAAACGGCCTAGAGAAGCTAACAAACCTAGCATCGATGTTGCTTGTTGTAACCCTTTTAAGAGAGTTATTTGAACAGAAACGGAGCAGCTCATGTAGAGAGGAAATGTAACAGTATCGTCAGGAATCTTTTCTTTAACCTCTGCGAAGAACGACTCATAAAATTGCAACTTCCTGAGGACATCTTGAATCAATCTGACACGCTCTCACGGAGGAAGACGGGAGCCGCTGAGGGGTTCCACAGGGACTGCAACCCGGACCAGGCATCGAGGTTTCACTGCTGGAGCGCCGTTCCCCCCCGCTGGAGTCTTGTGATGAGCCAAAGCGGACCAGCGCGATATACCAGGACCGAAGCTCCACGCCAAGTGCTCAGTTAAGTGGACACTTAACTTTTATTGGGAATCAAGTTCATATTGTACTGAATGTGTTGTCCGTATTGATGATTGCTTATCCAGGGAACCCCCGCACCCCTTAAGTCCACTTTGTTGAAAAACTTGGACCAGCCATGACACAATTAAGTGTTTTCATGTTGATGCTCTCCAAATGACCTCATGTCATCACAGGCTGCACTTTTATACAACACATCTCAAGACATTTTTGGGAGTAGTTTTATTTTGCATCTCTTTCAACATATCGTTACACTCGACATACCGTGTTGCTTTGATCACATCATAAAATCAACAACCCCGCCGGCAACATGAGAAACAGGTGCGAAGCGTTAACATTGTGCGTATGCGTGACAGGCGGCTTTTTTACGTGACACCACACGGTGCCGTGGATGAAGCTGCGGTCGGTTATCAGGGAGAGGAAGTGACACTCCAGCGACGACCGTTAGCTGCTGGGCAAACGGGAAGCGGCGCTTAATTGGAGGCCTGGGCCACCACAGGCTGGTCGTCTTGCTGCTTGAGTTGATAGTCAGCCAGCGCCGCCTTGATGGCGTCTTCGGCCAGCACTAGGAGAGATGCCGAGTTAGGTACCCACCTTGCAAACGCTTTTAGCATTTAGATAAATTAATTTTTTACATTTCGGAACGGGCACCATCTCTTTGGTGGTGTTTATTGCTCTGCTACGACTGGGCGATTAATTGATAAAACTGATTTAATAGTTTGGTCAATCTGATTTTTATAAATAGTAATTTAAGAATAATAATAATTTAAAAATAAAATAATAAAAAGATATTTTCCAAAGCACAAGAAAGTCACTTGTTACCAAAGAAACCTGTGAGAAGACGTTTTTTAAATAAAAAAAATAAAAAATCTCACACGTTTCATGACAAATTTTCACAATGCAAGATAAGTGTGCTATTTTTTTTTTTTTTTACAACCTTCTAAATTTGATTTAAATTTAAAAAGAATTCAAATGTTACTCTTTCCATGCAGAAAAGGTTAATATTTTTTTTTTAATGATTATTTTACTTTACAGCGGTTATTACAGTGGACATCTTACCGCGTATTAGGTAACAAATCCAGAATTAGCTAAACGTTGCTAATTTTTGTTAGCTTCTTTGTTGTATTTTGCATTCTCCTTTAGCATGAGGCTAAGTGAATTCTCTTGTTTGGTGAGGAGTCAAACATACTGGAGCAGTGTAGTTTTACAGGTGGCAGGCAGAGCTCTTTGGCAATGTCCGTGTTCTTGATGCTTCGCGCTTCGGCCACCTCAAAGAGGGAAAAAAAAAAAAAAAAAGGGGACACCGTGAACACAAGGACAACCCGTCGTCCGCGTGGATAGACGCTCGTTCGCTCCTCACCGATTTGCCCTTGATCCACTCGGTGGCCAGAGAGCTGGAGGCGATGGCCGAGCCGCAACCGAACGTCTTGAAGCGGGCGTCCACAATCTTGCCGTCGTCACCAACCTCAATCTAGGACCACACTCAACAGTCAGTAGTCGACAGATTATTAGAATAATCATTAGTTGCAACTCGGCATTTTGTGCTAACCGGGTTACCAAAAGTGTATTTTGTAAATGAGGATATAAATTGCTTTTTGGGTGTTGAACAAGAATCTTATAGTGTAAATATGGATGTTAGCCTGATGTGTTGCGCGCAGGTGGCCAATGCGTGATTGTGACGCACAAACCTGAAGCTTCATGACGTCACCGCACGCCGGAGCGCCCACCAGGCCTGTGCCCACCTTCTTGGAGCGTTTGTCCAGGATGCCCACGTTCCTCGGGTTCTCATAATGATCCACCACCTTCCGCGCAGGACATAAAAGCACAACCCAACGTTAGCTCATTGACATACATGGGTACATACAGGTTTTGACAAAATTAGCGATTGAGTTCCGGTAGTGACAAATGAGTGTAATACAGTTAGATATAATACAGAATCGAACAGTAATACACTTGCTTGTATAGACACTCCATTCGATCATCAATAGTATCAGGATAAGAGCCCTCCCCCCCCCCCCCCCCTCCCCTCCAGAATCGAACAGCCCTCCAATACCTGAAGGAGACTTGCTTGTCATAGTGACAAAAGGACTCCATTCGATCATGACGCACGAGCCACAATAGTATAAACACATTAGGACAGGATATCATTCTTGGCTATGGCGACCACTGCAGCCTGAACTCTACTTGAACCCCCCCCCCCCCCCCCCCCCGCCCCCTCTACCCCCGCCCACCTTCCTCAAGTTTCTGCAAGTCACAGTGACCGAGCCAACATTACATCACCCTAAATTACACACAAAAATATATTCCGGATATGTACAAAAGGTGATTTCAGAATGTTTTGATTTGTAGTCCATTTTACAACACCAAAGTAACTTTAGAAATGTGCGTGCGAGACACATTTCATCTTTAAAAAAAAAAACTGAAGAAATAGCGCCATGCAATTCTTACATCTTTGCTTTAACAAATCTAAATCTTTCGTTCAGTAGCTGTTTTGATATTTTAGCACGATAAATACAAATACATGAAAAAATACACTGTTAAATATATTTTAACCATTTGTACAGAAAACTGCTTCCTTTAAAAAGAAAGCAACAAATATTAAAAGACTTTTGATCGTGTAAAGCCTCGGTTAACAACTATAAATGAAGATGAACTTTCAACAAGAAATACATTACTCATTACGAAACTGATAATTCCGCATTATGACACGATCGCATTTGACCATATGAAATCAGTGTGACGCAGCTGAATTTAGTTTTTATTATTATATTCATACAGATTTTTAATGGATTACTTTTTGTGCAAATATCTAATTTGGCAGGTTACCGACTAGCTAATGTGACACTTGTTATCCTCATATGTATGTGCTTCGGTCCTTAAAATAAAAAAAAAAGAAGAAAAAGAAAGAAAAACGTAAGAAATGGGTTTCCTACCTTCTGGTGATAGCAACACTGGGAGAAGAACTCGGGAACAGAAAGTCTCCTAGTGAGTAAAGTGAGAGGACTGAGACATTTGTTCACCACAGTGGACGCCATGCTGCTCGATGCCAGAACAACAACAACACAACCGAAATGACGCACTTCCAAACCGGACGACTATTTAAGGCTAGCTAATGGCTAACGGATAACGTTTACGGAGCCTTACGTCACACAATGGGTGGGGACAATCACAACTGCGCATTTAATGCGCATAAAACGTTGTTTTTTTAAAAAACAACAAAATGGCTATTCATCAATCGTTCGACGCTATAGAATTCAGTTGTTGCTGTTGCAAACAGTGAGCTATCTCTTTGGTACCGATTAATGCGAAAGGCTGCCAGTTTGAAACACGCTTCCAACGTAACAAAAATTATTCAAATTACCTTTAATTGTTGGATGTTGTTATTAATAATGAAATTCATGCATTCGAAGACACTGATCGTTTCAATAATTTCTCACAATAACTCTCAAGAATAATTAAACAAAGTAAGAAACTAGTCAACTGTACAGCACTTTATTTCTCTAAATAACCGCAAGTGTTTATATTTTTGAATGATCATTCTAACAACAATCCTAGAAAATCACAATGTCACATCAACTATTTTCAGAACAGGCCAACAGAATGTCATGCTGGTGACTTCCGCTTGAAAATAAAGTGAATGCTTGACAAGAGAAAAAAGATGATTAGAAGGGGGAAAAAAATCCTATTTCATATTGTGTCACTTTTTTTCAGGAACTGGCCAGGAACCCAACAAAAAAGAAAATGGGAAGTTGCGTAGTTGCATTGGAGTCAGCAGAAATACATTTCATGTCTGGATTCCTTCTCAGCCAAGCCAACACGCAAAGTGAGTACAACAAAATTAATTAAAGTTTTTTTTGTATTGACTCGGGTTGTAAAAGTGGAATTTTCAAAATTGGAATCTTTACATTCTTAGCATTGGGAATTTATAGTATTCAGCAGAAATATGTAAGAATCAACGACAAAATTCCAAAAGTGAAAGTTGGCCCTTAAAGCAAACTTAAATGGTCGTTCGACAAAAAACTTTGAGTGAATATTTTGAAAAGGACTTTGTTAGTGTTTTCGACGTGTTTTCACTTTCAAATGCACCGGTTGAAATCTTTTTAATTGTGTTATTGTCTATGAGGGTCTGCTTTATGAGAAAGTGACAAAGTATTTTTACTTTGATATATGATACCTGTCGGGTAAATTGAGCAGTATTGAGGGCTAACTTACAGAAAAAGAAATGTAATGTCGAGAATCATCATCAACCCAAGCAATAGTTGACCCCAAAAAAACATTTCCACACAGATTTGTTAGTAAATCCAAGTTCCACATTAGTGTCATTGCTCCTTTTTTCCCCCCCATGTCATTGGTGATGTGGAGAGCCTGATGCTCACATGAAACTCAAGTCATTCCATGCAAGTCAAGCAAAAAAAATAAAATAAAATAAAATTAAATCTATTATCCAAGCAACATCTTCTTCTGGTGGTTAAATCCAACTAAAACATGTGTGTGATATTTCAGGAGAGCTTCCAAAATGAGTGTGGATTACATCGAGGTTGAAGATTACACCGCAGACAACGAAAGCGAGGCAAACGTCAGCATCTCCGGCGCGGTGAATGTTAGCGGTCGCCACACGTCTTTGACCATCTTCCTTGTGACCGTCAATGTGGTCGTCTGCGTGGTTGGCCTGGCGGGGAATTCTCTGGTGATCTGGATTTGTGGATGGAAAATGAAAAGAACGGTCATCACCACTTGGTACTTGAGTCTGGCCATCTCCAACTTGTTGTTCTGCGCCCTCCTCCCTCTGGAGGTGGTCTACACGCTCACCTCGCATTGGCCTTTCGGACTGGCGCTGTGCAAGCTGATGTCGTCCGCTCTGTTCCTCAACATGTACAGCAGCGTGTTCCTGTTAGTACTGATCAGCGCCGACCGATACGTGGTGGCCTCCTTCCCCGTGTGGTCGCGGAACCAGCGCACGGTTCGCGGGGCCTCGGCGGCCGTGTTGCTCATGTGGACGCTCTCGGCGCTCCTCACCCTCCCCTCGCTCATTTTTAGACAAACGGTGGTCCGAGGAGATGTGGTCGTGTGCTACACGGGCTACGTGGACCCGTCCAGGCACAAGGCGGTGGCGTTAAGCCGCTTTATCTGCGGATTCCTGGTGCCTTTTCTGGTGATCGTGTTGTGCAGCTCGGTGCTAGCTGTCAAGCTGCAAGGGATGAGCATCAGGTCTCACGTTTTCTTCTTTCCTGTTGGGTTTGAACGAGTGGTGACTGATGGTTTATAGCACGGGTGTCAAACTCAAGGCCCGGGGGCCAAATCTGGCCCGCCACATCATTTTATGTGGCCCGCGAAAGCATATCAAACATGTCAACTTCTACGATGATTGCTCAAATCTGTACCAAAATTTCCATTTTTCGTATGTGTTGAGGTTAAAAAAAAAAAGAGCTAAATATAGCATTAGCCTATTTGTTCTACTTGTCATCCAAGCCTTGTTGCTAAACCAGGTCCTGTTAAAAAAACGGACGCTAACATCCCCTGTCGTTGCTCTGCTTCTATGCCTTGTAACCCCACCGCTTTATTTGCCTCGCTTTCATTCATTCAGATCCACCAAGCCCTACAAAATCATGGCGGCGCTCATCTCCTGCTTCTTTGTCTGCTGGGTTCCCTACCACACTTTTGTTCTCTTGGAGTTGGACGTCAAGAACCTGAGCCTGGAGAGTCTTCACACCGGGATGAAAGTCGGGGGCACTCTGGCGGCGGCAAACAGCTGTCTGTCACCCATTCTCTATGTTTTCATCGGGAATGATTTCAACCAAATCTTAAGACACTCGCTGACACAAAAGTTGGAGTCGGCGGTGGCGGACGATTTCCGGACAGGACGTTCTCAGTCAGTGCAAAACATGCAAAACCTGTGATCCCGTAATCCATATGAGTGTTGATGATGTGTGTACTGTATGTGCTTAAGCCGTCTTGTGGTCACTGTTAATTGGATGAATTAATTGCTTTTTTGGGGGCATGAATGTGTCACCAAACTCCTCAATTATTCACATAATTTTCAGCGATTGAACCCAAATTTTCTGTCTATCTTCCTAGATGTAGGATAGAGGAAATGGTCACAGGGACAGATACCTCCAATCGAGCACAGTCGGCCATTTTGGTTTGAAGCAGCCTTTTTGGGCGAGTTGACTCAGTAGTGCCACAAAAAGCGTTACACAAAAAGTCAAAATAAAAATACTAATTTGACAGATTTTCACAAAATTGGGTCAATCTGTTTTTTGGTTTTGTAACGGGACACATGAAAAGGTCTCCACAATCCATGACCCAAATTGAACAGGACGTTGGTTGTTTCAATTTGAAGCAGTCTTTCCGGATAAATTCATTTCACCAACAGCTTGTTTGAAACTGCTCTAGCTGACCACTTCACTTCCACATCCACTGTCTTGTGCTGCATTTCATTTTATTCAGTGGAATTTTCATTTCCTTTTTACATACGTGTATTGCTGTCACACTGAGAAAAAAAACCCGCATCATGTAAAAATCATGTAAAAATGTGATACCTCGTAAAACTTGCCAAAAACAACTAATGTATTTTTTTTTTTTGCATGTTAAAAAAACGAGTAATTATTTGTAAATATATTTCATTTAACATATAGAATTGGGAAAGCTAAGTCACAAAAGTGTTTGTTTTTCTCGTCTAAATTTTTCTGTTGAATTTTCAAAGATAGTCCTCCGGACGGTAGATGTCGCTGTGGACTTTGGGGGTTATTTTTTGGTGAAGAGAAAGACGTCAAGCGACGTAGCTAACTTGCCTAACTTCCAACAACAAGCTCGGACCTTCGCTTTCAAAAGCTTCTTTTGAATACGTCGCCATACTTGGTTCAAATCACAGCCGACTAGTCCCCTTCGTTCCGTCGCCTTAGCTTTTACCCTGGGTCCGGACGACGACTTTGCGCCAGGCAGCAAGCTAACTGCTTTAGAGCTTGCTAGCTTGAACTCCAGTCGCAACGTCGAACAGCAAAGAATTGTTGCCCTTCCCGGTGTCTTCATGTGCGGCTTTTGACGTGTTAGATGTCGATGGACCTTCGCCAGCCTGCTGTGCGTAGTTGTTAACCGACTGAGGCTGTAGTTGAAATGGCCAACGCAGCGCCCTCTTCACCTTCTCCGGCCAGCGGCTCCCCTGGAGCAACAGCAACCGCCGCCGCCGCCGAGAACGCGAGCTCCGGATCCAGCAGCTCGACCGCGGGTGGCGACGGCGGCAACCAGGACAGCACGTTTGAGTGCAACATTTGTCTGGACACCGCCAAGGATGCCGTCATCAGCCTGTGCGGACACCTCTTCTGGTAGGGAAAAAAAAGCTCCATGACGCCGGTGGACTTTTTCAGCTTTCTCAATCCAACATTTGAAGAACAGGCATCTCGATTATTTTGTGAATTGACTTACATATCGAGTAAAACCCCAGCAATTACGAGAACAATTTCGAAATCTAACATTTCTTGAGATGGTCTTCCAAAGAAATATTTAATTGTAAAACCATACAACACTAAGTCCGAGTATTTCGCATCGGTATATAATCACACATAAATACCAATTATATTTTTAAGAATAAAAACTAAGCACAAGTTAAAGAAATGTACCTCCCGCGAGTCAAAAAGCAGTATAATTGAGAAGACTAATTCGTTTTCAGCCATCCAAGGAGGCTGACATTTTATGTGACACCGCCCCCTACTGCCGACTGAAATTGACATCAAAGTGCCCACGGGCTCACCTGATGAACGTCATTTGACCAAACCCAGAAAGCAGGTGAGCCGTGACATAGGCAAGGCCATCAATCGGATTTCAACCAAAGGACGATGTAAAACCGCTGAGCATTTTTGCCTTACGCTACTACCTAATGTGGACCCAGCTCGACATCAAATTTCGATCGTTTGGATGGGTCACAATGAAAGAGTATGCGAAGGCCTGTTTGAATATCATTGTTTTGATGCCTTATCTTATGTATCTAATGCGGCATCTTTCTTTCCCAATGCTCCTCAATCTTGATTTCCCGTCAGCTGGCCCTGTTTGCACCAGGTAAGCACAACTGTCTTTTTTTACAAACACTTTAGTATGAGCTATCATCTACAGTTGAAACCAGAAGTTTCCATACAATATATAAAAAGTTACAGATTGACTTTCATCAAATTAAAGGGTGTTTTTTTTTTTCCCCCAAGTGGTTGGAGACGAGACCCAGCAGACAAGTGTGCCCAGTGTGTAAAGCCGGCATCAGCAGGGACAAAGTCATCCCCTTATATGGGCGCGGAAGCACCGGGCAGCAAGACCCCAGGTAGGGAGCTGTTCAGTACAAAACAGCAATGCGTTCATCATGACACTTGACTAAAGTCAACGGCACTTTTTTTTTTTTCTCCCAAAGAGAAAAAACACCCCCACGACCACAAGGCCAAAGGCCCGAGCCGGAAAACCGCGGCGTGAGTACCGCTGCAAACGAGTGTCATTGAACGCAACGCATGAATACACTAAGCTGTATCACAGGCTGGATTTACGCTGCGGGTCCAAGTGCACAATTCCCTTTTGATGCTGTCTATTTTCCAATACATTTCGAGTGACATACATTCCATATCGGAGTTCAGATGGATGGTGAAGTTTTAGATAATGTAACAGTCAACAGTGACGACGCGGAAGTAAACAATAATATCTAAATATTAATCTTGTACATCCATTACATTTCGGTGGCCTGTGCTGACATTTCTCCGAATTGAGCATTGTACAGGAATGTATTCAATAGAATAGGAGCACAATTTCCCAGTACAGTCAAACCTCGGTTTTCGAACGTCTCTGTTCTCATCCAATTCGGTTTTCCACCAAAAAGTTCGAGTTTTGTATGCCTCGGATGACGAACAAATTTCGGTTCTCGAACAAACTGAGCGCACATGATTGCACCATTTGACCCCTCTCGCCTTCCTTACACGAGGAAGTGACACTCCCTCGGGTAGACGAGGAAGTGACGCTTCCTCGTGTTGCTTTCCATTGTGAGCAGACGTGTTCAGTAAACATTTTTATTTTAAAAAGAGCGTGGTTTTCGGTTTTCGAACAATTTCGGTTGTCGAACAGCCTTCTGGAATGGATTATGGACGAAAACCGAGGTTTGACTGTATAAGAATTAATTCAACTGTTTGTGTGTTATAGTAATTAGCCACCAGGGGGCAGTGATGCCCAGTCCTGCTTTAATAATGCATCAGACTTTTTCTGGGCATTCAGACATTCTCCCCCTTTCACAGGGCTTCCAGGGGTTCGGGTTTGGGGATGGAGGTTTTCAGATGTCCTTTGGAATCGGCGCCTTTCCCTTTGGTATTTTTGCCACAGCGTTTAACATAAACGACGGGAGACCCCCTCCAGGTATTCTGCGTACATGTGAATCGATCGTCTCTCAATCTTAATTTTCTCCCCCCCTCAATCCCCTCACTCAGCTGCCCCGGGAACCCCGCAGCACATGGACGAACAGTTCCTCTCCCGACTCTTCCTCTTCGTGGCGCTGGTCATCATGTTTTGGCTCCTCATCGCCTGAAGGCAACATGAGATTTATTCATGAGAGTCAAGATAAGACTTCTCTTGTTTTTTTTCTTTTTAGAGGAAGCCATGCAACGTTGAATCCTTGATTGTAAATAGAAATAAGAGTTGACTGCGGAATTAACGGCACAATTGATAATAAAGCTCTCACGCATCTTGTGGCAACATTCGGCAATTCAAACTTTTTATTGCAGGGGTCATCGACGAATCAGATTTTCGCAGGCGCAAACTCTTTGTTTTAGTTTGAAGTTCGAGAGTTTTCATAATGACTGTTCATTGAGTTGTTTGATCCCTTTACTGTATGTCACTAATATATTGTCACTTTTCGGTGAAAAGCTCAGAATTTTTACCCTACTTTTTTAAATATTCAAATTGAAATTAAATTTCAAGATATCTTTAAGGCAAATAAAAATAGTCACAGAACATGGAGATGTGTGCTTGTGATTAGACAATTCAGAAGGAAGGTTCGTTTGATGAAAATATATAAATCACTATATCAAATTGTGTTAATGTTCTGATCAGGAGAAAACACATTAAAAAATTGCTGCTTTGCAAGCCCAAGCGTGTCCATTTGTCTGGTTTTTGTCAGCTTCAGCTCTTGTTGTCAATCTGTAATTATATTGCAGCCACTCGTAGTGTAGCCCATGAAAATGATTTTTTAATATTGCTTTTTTTACAGTTTGAATCATACAGTTTGGGTAAAAAGGATTTCATTCTACCTCAAAACTTGGAAAATGTGACTTGACAAGAATCAAATTTCAACAAAAAAAAATTGTCTGAATGGCTACTGCACTCCAATGCAGCAAATGAATGACACAATTTGGATTTTTTTTTTAAACGTAGCGATCTCCTCGTTTTAATTTTTTGGAGCGGAAATTACAAACAACTTGCACGGTATGTATACAAAATGGACTCCAGGGTCTCGGTTGTCATATTTTGCAATTCATAATGTGCTGGCCACACATTGTCAATGCGAGACAGGTCTGGACTGCTGGCAGATGAAGACGTTGCTCCAAAACCTTTATTTACTTTAGTAAACAGACCACATGGTTGTTTTACTCTTTGGCCCGGAAGACACAACGTCCATGATTAACAAAAACACATTTCAAACGTGGACTCGTCAGACCACAGCACAATTTTTCCACTTTGCCTCAGTCCAATTTCCCCCCCCACCTTTTTGGAAACCCTTTGCCAGAATCAAATTCAAAACGAGAGCATATTTGCTGGGAGAAAAAAAAAAAATCAATTGTTAAGAAATTTAAATCAGGTCACCCGTCTTGTTTGACGTTTAAACATCTTTCATTTTTTTTTTTCAGCTCGATAAAAGCCTGTCGTTGAGCAAATATGACTTGAGCAACATAGCAAACGGCGGCTTTTTTTTATTTTTTTTTATGGGTCTTAATCCTCTGTAATGAAATGTGAACCGTTTGAGGCGCACAATGAGCGCAGATAGCATCTGGCAAGCTATTAAAGCCGGCGTGAAAAGGGATGAGATGGCGTTTATTGTGATCTGTTCTCAAAAGGGCCGCATGTGAGGAGCTTAGGACACATTGTGGAAATCCATTAATTCTGCCGCTATTGACAGCCTGCTATGAAATCAACTCTGCCATGCTGATA
This sequence comes from Hippocampus abdominalis, assembly GCA_018466805.1. NCBI lineage: Eukaryota > Metazoa > Chordata > Actinopteri > Syngnathiformes > Syngnathidae > Hippocampus > Hippocampus abdominalis. The sequence goes on from CM031711.1 coordinate 5,895,758, forward strand.
ATATATGAAGAAAAAAAAAACAAGTGGATCGTAAACATGCGACGAGACGGCTTCATCGTCCATCTGTATCGTATCGAAATCCACATTCATTGGTTAATATGGGAGAACTCGGAGATGATGAGTGAACATTTTTTCCTTTTTTTTTTTTTTCACTCCACTTCTAAATCCGCCTTCCTAATACCGAGATTTTCTCTGTAAACCCACCAACAATGAGGATCTTTGGCGCTTTTCCACATCTCATTTTATGCAGCCAAAATCTGATGAAAAGGAATGGAAGAAGGTGAGATTAACCTTTTCACAATAACTAGCCCAGATTAGCTGGTTTATGTCTGGAAAGGGGGATTTTACCTTTTTACTGGTTTTTTTCTGTTTTTTTTAATCTTCCATGTGGTGTTGGGCAAGGAGCCGGTTCCAGTGTTGCGCAGGCTGCCGACATGGAGAGGCAAAAGTTCCCGTTCACCATTGAAGACATCTTGAGGAATTATCCAGACGCGGCACGGGAAAATCCAGCGGTGTGGTGTTTATGTTGTTGCTGTTGCTGTTGCTGCTGTTGCGAAGATAGGAGGACAGATCGTCCTTATCAAGGTAAGACCCCTGACCAGGATCTGAATTTTGTGTATGTTGTTGTTTTTTTTTGCACATAAGAAAATTTCAATAAGAGTTTTGGGATACATACAATTAGTGTGTTTGTGTTGTTGCCGTGGAGACATGATGACTGACCTCCACCAAGGCAAGCGCTGCTCCTGTGTCATCCCAACACCACAACCACTCTCTGGGCTTCCCTCCCAAGCTTTGTGGGCAGACCCCGGCGTTCGAGAAGAAAAAGAGGAAGCTGCGGCGGAGGCCCAGACGCCAAGAAGGACCCGGCGACACCGAACCATCTTCACGGAGGAGCAGCTGGACGCGCTGGAGGAACTTTTCCTGCAGAACCACTACCCAGACGTCAACGCTCGGGAAAAGCTAGCGCAGAGCACTCGGCTCCGAGAAGAGAGGGTGGAGGTAAGCAGGAGCTATGGTGGCGAGCGAGTGGCTTTTTTGAAGTTGAATATTCGAGCAAAATGTCCGGCAATAACGTAGAATTTTTTTTTCTGTTTGTTTGTAATAAAATTAATTTTTTTAAAAATTGCTTTAATATTTAATATCTAAAATTAGACAGATCAGTGCGAAACCCCCCCCATTAATTGTCTTTGAAAATAAAATTGTTTTAATTGAATAGAATTCTTCAAAGTAGGTGCTTTTTGTTGAAATTGTATGTATGATGAAAATATGACATGTCTGAAAAGACTGTTTGTAACACAAAGAAACCTATTGATGATTTTTTGAAATTTAGAAAAAAATATTTTAATAAATTTGTCAAATTTGATGGTTTATTCTTTCATCCCAACAGATTATATTTTTTAAAAATATTTTTATTTATTCATTTTGATTTGGAGGTTCAAAAGAGAACTTTGTGATTTTCTTTTTATAGTTTTATTGATTTTTTTAGGAGAGATGAAAGTTTTCAACAGCAACAAATAATCCTGTTTTTGCACACATTTTGTCACAAAATGGCCAGTAAAAATTGGTTTGGAAGAGTTCATCTTATTTTGAATAGAACAAAAAAATGCACTCAAAAACAATTATCCAAAAAATTTGGAGATGCAGAGATGTATTTAACTCATATTTGTATTCTTTTTGGCATTTAAAAAAAGTCGAAATTTGGAATTGGAGAACGTTCTTTTTGTTGGGCCACAATGTATAATTACTATTTCATTTTAAATGAAAATATAAATTCACCTTGTTTTTTTTTGTTGGCTTTGTTCTGTTTTTCTGTTTTCAGGTTTGGTTTAAAAACCGCAGAGCCAAGTGGAGGCGCCAGAGAAGACTCTCCTTTTATGCAGGAAATACAGAAAACTAACTTTGCATCGATCCCCTTCACGTTATGTCACTAACTCATTTACAAACACTTTGGACCATTCAAACTACATGAATGAAAGAATGTAGATTATTTTGAATGTTTGGGTGAATGGAAAGAATGCCTTTTGATGGTTTAGCATCAAGTTACAACACGCTTTGTACAAACAAATCGTCCTCGTGAACAAATAAAGTTGTTTTGAAAAATGCATTACATTATTAAGAAAAGACATTAGGGTGAACGCACTGTTGCAAACATTTTAAGTTGCCATTCTCTTTTCCCCAATTTGATCAAAACATCCATCTGCCAATGCAACAATATTAACCTTTGGCGCACTCTCCATAAATATTCCTGACTCTATAAATAGTTTTAGCTTATCATATGAAGACGATCATTGGTTACAGTATAAACATTTCAAATAATAGTGGGACCACATGCGTACAGAAGAAGAGGAATCATAATTAATGGCGAAACACTACCACCTGTTGGCTTATGGATAAAATAGCAAGTAATGTACGGCCGTGGTAGTTCTATTATTGTCCTGCTCGCGGCAGTCGAATGTCCATATCGCGCATTTCCTCAAGAAGAAGACTACTTTCTGTGACGTCTCAATATGTTTATCGCCATTGTCGTTTCCGGTCCTCATCTGAGGAATTCGTCACCGCAACGCCTGAGAAAATACGCCATTTAACTCCGAAGAGATACAATTATATTACACGGGGACATTTTAACGACTAATTTATTCACTTGTGCTACAACTGGATACGATTGCAAGGTCGCTGTCGCGAGACAGCCGTTAGCCGAACCGCATTTCGCTTTCCGGCTAAGGGTCCAGTGGCAGCGCCATGGACGGCAGCGCCAGTGTCAGGAGAGCCCTGTGCGGCACTCTGGTGCCTGTCGCCCTCACCACCATCGCCCTTAGGCCGGAGCCCAAAGACGCCGACTCAGGGAAGCCGCACAGAAAAGTCTTGAACGAGGAGGATTACATTGAGGTAGGTCGCGTAAACGTCAACTGTGACGTCATGTTGAATATTGCGCATGCGCATGTCGAGATTTTAACAACATTGGTCATACGCAGACAACAGAGGCTTCAAACGATTTATTAGAGGCGCATTGATTAAGTAATCAACAAGTCATTATTATTTTTCAATCATTATTTTGATAATTGATTAAGCGTTTTTTCACATTTAAATATTCTCGGATTTCTGTAGTTGTCCATGAAAGCAAAGGGACATTTCTTGTTGTTTTTTTTCCAAAATAAGACATTTGTAAACATCTTTTACTTTGGAAAAAAAAAAGTGTTATTTGTTATTTATTTAATAATAGTGTTTCTGGTGGGTTGTAACAGAGCTTGGAGAAGATCATCCAGAGGGACTTTTTCCCAGACGTGACCAAACTGCAGGCCCAGAAAGACTATCTGGATGCCGAGGAAAATGGAGACCTGGAGCGCATGAGAGAAATCTCAATCCGCTACGGGAAGTCCAAAAACACACCTCAACCCTCTGCACCCTGTGAGTAGAACAATTAGGGTTGTTTTGTAAAACTCTGGTTTCCTGATTACTGAATTACTTTCTGTTCTGTGAGATGTGACGCCGGCGAGCTTTGAGACACCAGTGGGCCGTCCGGGATCGCCAACCATCTCCAACAGAGGCGGCGATGCCGGTAAGTCACTCAGACCTATGGCTGTTATTCTTCCATGAAATTGGCGTTTGACATCTGTGGATGGTTTCTTGTATGCAGAAAGCGTGGCGGGCGACAAGCGGGAGGAGAAGGAGCTGCCATCGCTGGATCGCTTCCTGACCAAAAACACGAGCGAGGACAACGCCTCGTTCGAGCAGATCATGGACCTGGCCGAGGACAAGGAGAAGATGAAGCATGCGTGGCTGTACGAAGCCGAAGCCGAGTTCAAACAGGTAATACAGTGAACCGCTGATCTTTTTGCTGTCAGGAATTGGGAATGGTGTATAACATCACTCTGTGAAGAGGAAAAAAAGACTCACTGACACTGTTTTGATGTTTTTTTTAAAAATTGTTTTTGTTTTAATTATTTTTGTTGTGTGTATTTGTTCCCCAGCGTCATGAGCAGAACCTTGCCTTACCACAACCAGAGAAGGCCGCTCTTGAGTGTGTAAAAGCTGGCCTGGAAACGTGGGAATATAAAGCAAAGAACGCCTTGATGTACTATCCAGAAGGTACAATGAAGTTTAAAAAAAGGAACAAACCATCCACGGCGTGCGGTAGAGCCTCTAATGTTCACAATTATGTCCAATTTCAACCATCATTTTGGGTAAACAAAAATAAAATAAAAATCTTAATTTAAAGGAGGGGCTTGGCTGCTAACAAAAGGTTTACTTCTTGACTTTCACACTTTGACAGCTACAGCAGTGCCTTGAGCTTTATTTCGGAGACAGGAACTAATTTGTGGCATTTGATTTCAATCAAAATGTTGTATTCAATGGCCGTTTTCCATCTTGCGTCTTGCATTAGGCGTCAAAGACGACGACGCGCTCTTCAAGAAACCACGCGAGGTGGTTCACAAGAACACGCGCTTCACCGGTGACCCGTTCAGCAAGGCGCTGAATAAGAGCCAGATCCAGCAAGCTGCAGCGCTCAACGCACAGGTGACGACGTGTACACACTGCGCTCACCGCCAAAGGATTTTAAACGAGACCTTTTGGGCACTTCTCCCACTACTGGAAAAAGCTTCCCCCCTGCCTCTTGATAACACAGTCGTATTTTTCACCGTCGCATTTAAGCTTTGCTGAAATTAATTTAAACAAGAAAAAAGGGATTATGTCTCTCTCTCTCTCTCTCTCTCTCTCTCTCTCACACGCACACACACACACAATATATAAATAATGTTGTCCCCTGTGATTTTGTGTTGTCCAGTTCAAGCAGGGTAAGGTGGGTCCAGACGGCAAAGAGTTGATCCCGCACGATTCTCCCACGGTGAACGGTTACGGCTTCGAAAGGACGCCCTCCCCCGCCCCTGGTGAGAAAACACAACAAACACACTTAAAGTTTGTTTGTTTGTTTTTTTTATGCGGGCTCGATCTCCTCATTATGGTTCTCTTGTTTGAGGTGGGGCCGAATCGCCGTTCATGACATGGGGAGAAATCGAGAGCACCCCGTTCCGCTTGGAGGGATCCGACACACCTTACGGCGAGAGGAACCACGGCCCCTCGTTTAAGGTCGCAGAAAATCCAGCGCCGTTTTATGAAAGCAGTGTGATCATTTGGACACTTACCGGTGTGTTGTTGGGACAGATTCCCGAGCCGGGGAGACGGGAGCGACTGGGCTTGAAGATGGCCAACGAAGCGGCCGCCAAAAATCGGGCCAAAAAACAGGAAGCCCTGAGGAAAGTCTCAGAAAACCTGGCCAGGTAAACGCCACACATCTGTTCAAACGCATCAGACGTGGAAAGTGACCAAAGAAATTATTTTTTAAGTACAAGTCTTAGTATAGGGATTGTTGTTGGTTTTTTTTAGCTAAAAAGAGATAGTTTTCTTATTTATTTTTTTCCCCGAGAAGAAAGTAACTTTTTTTTTTTTTAATCTTCAGGGAATTGAATTGAATTGAATTGAATACAACTTTATTGTCAAATGTGCTGTACGTATGTGTAACATACAGCACAGATGAAATTTCTTCCCCCTCAACATAAAACAAGGCATGGTTTCAGACAATAATCTTTTTTTTTTTTTAATCAAGAATAAAATCTTGCTAGAACACAGCTGTATTGTTTTTAAAAAGTCAGTAGCCAAAGCCCTCATACTCGAAAGAGCAGCACAACGGCCATTTAATGATCATGAAGCACAAAATGTTTTATTCTTTACTTTCTATTTAGATATATTTCCTGCATGTGTTAAATAGAATACAATACACTTAAAAGTGCCATTTTGCTTATTAAAAGACAAGCTACAAAACCCTTGGGTGGTTTTTGGGGCGGTACAATGGATAAATGGCGTTTCCATTCATTTCAAGTGGAAAAGATGATTTGAGATAGGCAAGTGATGAACCTCAGTATCGCAAAATTGATCGTATTATATTTAATTGTAATTTTTTTGGGGTGGCAGCCTGACCCCGAAAGGCCTGAGTCCGGCCCTAACGCCAGCCCTGCAGCGTCTGGTCAACCGCACGTCCAGCAAGTACACGGATAAAGCTCTGCGGGCCAGCTACACACCGTCGCCCTCGCACCGCGCCATTGGCTGCAAGTCCCCGTTCGGCGGGCCGGCCACACCTTCGGGCACACCCACGTCCGACAAGGCCAAGACGCCCGGAGCGCACGACGAGTCATCCCTTACTGACGATCTGCTGGAGCTGCCCAAGAGGCGGAAAGCCGCTGACTTTTTCTAAAGGACCTTTTGATGGACTTTATGCTATGTCGGGAATTCATTCGCTTTGTATTGTCGTTTCGCCATTTTACACAGTGGTGACCATTTTGTATTTATTTGTGTTGTTCACGCAAAGCAAAATAGAACCAGTACAACACATTTCCAAACACTGTTATGAAAAGCGCGTCATCATGTTACTCAATGTCGCAGTTCAGAAATGTTCTGACATGTGACAATTTCTTTCTATGAAATTGCATTATTTTTGTAATTAAAATACAGTGGAACAAAGTTGGTACAGTGTTACCATTATTTTTCAACCTCCCCTCAATCAGGACAAAGCTTGCCTATGTACTGTTTTTGTGCTCTTTCTTAAACATTCTGAGATGTCACAAGATGGCTAATAGAAAAGCTAGTGCCATATAGGTTGGGTTTGATTTTGGAGGGTCGATTGACGGCATTAATTCAAATGTGTGGCAAAACTGAATATCATCGGCGGGGGCGGGGCGGGATCGGCTGAGCCGAACATCGGAGTCGAACGTCGGAGTCGAATCTCGGCCCGCTCGATGTTGCGTGTTTGGGATTGTTGTGATGGGATGAGGCGGCCATCTTGATGAGAGGACGGCCGACTGGATGTGCAACAAAACCAAACGCAAATGTTCGCCGCCCTCCACCTCACTGCCGTTTAAAGGACTATGGTCGTTCAACGTTTACTTTCGTCGCCACCTCCCATTTGACTGCGGAACCACCAAGATGGGCCAGCGTCGAGGCGACCGTTTAACTGGATAAATATCGGACGAGGTCGGACGACGACCGCCGCAACAGCTCCTCTCTTCCCTCCTGTATATGGTTTACATTTCTGGGTAAAGGAATGACTATGAATGGAGGATAAATGTTGCCAAAGGCTGACAGCGGCAGTTTCGTCCTCTTCTCTCTGCTCTTTGTCCTCACGTTGACGGACCCGCCGCGGCCAGGTAAGCGGCTTCGAGTTAAAATCAACCAGGCTGGAAAAGAGGGAGAAACTGGTTCACGGCGGGGAGGCCTATCCGAGCCGCGGGCTCGAGTGATTTTTCTGCCCCGCTGCGGGATGTCTATGCGGCGGTGGCGTGGCTGGACCAGACTGCAAACGGCTTTTCTCTGACCATAACCACTTGCTTCTCTTATATTTCGAACTTTTATGGCAGTTTTATTGGGACGTTGTGATATTTCTCAGTATTTTTGTTTAAGTACGAATCGAACGTCGTGAAGCACTTTTAGCCTGAGTTAGCTTTGAGCTAATTTAATTTGCATGGAAGATTCACGGTACTGCATCAAAACGCCTGCATCTCCTTTGATCTCCACCTCCAGCATGTAAATATTGGCAAGACTGATTTAAAAAAAATTAGTTGTACAATAGGAAATAATTAATGTTACCGGAAAGAGCTGACATTTTGTCAATATGTTAAGCATAAAGGCAGTTCTGAGATTTTGTCGTCTTGTTTCTAATTCAAAACAATTGACCTGTGAATCGAGTGTCTTTGTAGGGACCGAAGCAAAGAGAAGCATTTTGAGTTGAGCTTGCATCGAGAAGGGCTACGATTGCCTGAATAGCCATCTCTGCAGTGCGACCCCCTCCATCCGCCTGTTGTTTGTTTGGCTACCGGAGATTCCCGCACCATCGCTGGCAACGGACGGCCGGTTTATCCCGGTGGACAGCTCCCCCTGCGTCTCTCCCTTTCAAGCTTAAGCGACACAAATTTGGGCAACATATCACGTTCTTGTTGTGACTTCATCTCCATGCCTCAAAACCCTCAAAGGTATTTGTCATAGGTTGAGAAAAATACGCCAGCTGGCTTTCAACACTTTTGGAGTGGCCAAAGATGAAGTATCCCGCCGTGTCAACACCGAAATACTGCATGGAAACAAGGCAACGGAGATTCCAGTATGCATCGCATTTAAAAGTAGCTGCAGAAAACACCTTTTTTGACAAGGCAGAGCTAATTTTTCTGAAAAGAGTGCAAAACGGACCTGCGTGGTATGATCACGCGTAAGAGGCAAAACGGAAAAATAGCGGAAACGAGTCCGTTTTGCACAACACTGCAACACATTGCGTCTTATTGACAAGCAGTGATTAGGCTTGAGAAAGCGGTTTCAAAATATGCTTTCAAGACCGAATGAGGGTTCCAAATGTCAGATTTTAGGCTAGCCACAATCGCAATTCAATCTTCATTTATATCAGTGTTCTCCAATGAACTTAAAAAATGACAAAAATGGAGTTTGCCCACTCCAAGTCTATATCTATAGTTGGGTCATGTTTCGCGGGTGCTTCGGCGAATGTTTTGTTGTTTGGTCATCAGAACCAACGACCTTGGCACCAAGTCCGTGCTGTTTGTTTGTTTTTGTGTATTTTGGGTGACATTTGTCACACTCTGATTTGAATCTGGGTCACGCCCACACTCCAAAAAGTCATGCCACCTTGCACATCCGTGTTTTGCAAACCCTGCCTTTTTTTTTTTATTTTTATTCACAAGTTGAGTTGAATGCCAGGTTGTCGGTCACCGTCGTGGAAAAGTTGCTCAAAGACGTCTTTGCTGGCCCTAAATCTGAAGTCGTGAAGAGATTTGTGGGGAGCGCTCTTGAGCTCCAAAATGAGCTGAGAAAGTGGTTTCGTTAAGTCGTGGTTGGGTTAGTTTGTGTGGAAACGATGAGTCAGTGAAGATGAATATACAATGTTCATCGTCCGTGTTGCTTGTGCGGCAAGCATGTGGCGGTCTGTGATACTGTCGGTTTATTCTTAAATTGAGGTACCATTATGTAGAAGTCGCTACATTGTATTGTGAGTGGCGAGTTCCCTATTCACAAAATAACATTCTCGGATTTTTTAGTAGTTTATTTTTTCTTCCTAACATAGTTGTGAGGCCGCTGCGGTCCGAAATGTTCTTCATTACGGTGACCAGCTTTTTGCCAAGGTAATGGACGCCTGCTCGCTAATGCGCCCTCAATCCACTTAGCGCTAACCAAGCCGCAGTGACGCCAGGGCGCTCTTTAGCGCGCCCTCCAAAAGTGTCTTTTGGCACCGCCGAGGTGTTGGCGGGCATTAAGTGTTAAGCTCGCCGTGGAAGAAGCTCCGGTTCAGCACAGGAAGCTGAGAATGAAACTCGGCCCGACTGGCGAGGGAGAACCGCACTTTTGAATGGTGTTTTGATGACCTGGTTTCTTGTGCTGGCAAGTTGGCCGCAGTGGAAGTGAGCCAATTGAAAGGCACCCGGCGAAAGATCTGCTGTGAGATCTTGCTTGAGAAATGAACTGATACTGTGTTTTTTGGTTACCAGTTACGTGGGCACCGTTCGGCACAAAGGAAACTGTTCTCCTCCGAAGCAGCTACGCAAGACACAAGTCGAATCCACAATTCGTCACAACTCCCCAGTTGTGGTTCACAATCAAACGAAACGATCACCTAAAACAAGGAGAATTCAACATTGACGCATTAAGCGACAAAATCCAGACGTTTTTAATCCCAACTCGAGGGGCGGCCATTTTGCTACTTACTGTCCACTGAAAATGATGTCACAGTCGTCTGGGTTCAGGTGACGACCAATCACAGCTCATCTGTTTTCCGCGTTGGGCATTCTCGACAAGATGAAGCAACTGCATTTTTGTACACTATTCATTATTACAGTGAAACTCCTCTATAACAAAACCTACATGGATGAAAATACCCCCTAGTGTGAAAAACATCTTCACGGATTAAAACCATTCCCACTTTTCTGCTCCTCCTACAACGAAAAATCCCCCTGTTGCGTTATACGAAACAACGAGTTACGACGAAAACAAGCCACGGAAAAGTCTAATCCAACCTCAGCATGCCACAACGCCCTATGCTGCTTCGTTCGGAAACGGCAACAGCAACCACCACACTGGTTTACACATGCGCAGTAGTCCGGGAAGTATTTGTTATTGTTAGTTTCAGACGCTGCATGAACGTTGCATTGCTAAAATGGCTACAAAATGGACCTTTGCAGACCAGCTTCAACGCTTGAAGACAGCAAGACATTATCGAATGCGGATCATACATTTCGCAATTTCCGTCCCTTTTTTTTCTACGCGGTTTACATCTGAGATAAATTTGCTATAGTGAAAAGTCCCCTGTTGTGAAACATGTCTTGCTGCAATCATGATTCCGTTGTAGAGGAGTTTCACTGTATATCTTAATATTGGCCCTTATTATGTGGAAACGAGCTGCTAAAATGGCCCCTGGATTAGTCCAATATGCGCTTCCAATGCAGTCGTAATGCTCGAGTTTGTTTGGCGCCGTCAGGGAAGTTTGACTTTTCTTTCATTTATTATTCTTCTTGAAGATCGTGAGTGTAGACTAATAACCCGATCAACACACAGTAAGTCAGTGTTAGGTAGTTGCTCGTTAGTTGACTCAAATGTTTCTGTTTGTTTCAGGTGCCCGGCTAGCGCTGGCAAGATTATTGTCAGGTAAGCAAGCAAAAAAAAAAAAAAACGTCACTTAGCGTAGTTAGCACATAGTGGCTTTTAGTCAGTAAAAATGGCGTTTCGCACTGTCTGACAGGTTTTTAAATCACGCGTAGCTAAATTTAGGGTGCTGATTTTTCCCGCTTTATCACAACATTTTGCCGTGTTCCTTTGTCTCCGCGGACTAAATGTTATGGAAACTTGCGGCGGCGACTGATACATCGTGACCAGCGGGATAAATTGTTTGACTAATCGATTCTACTTCTGTCAACATATCCCAAGGATGAGCAATTTTGTCTGCAGCGGTGGTTGCTTTCAAATGCCTCAAACTCCATTTGAGTTGACTCGGCTGTGCAAGCTCGGCTCACATTTTGATGCTTCCCACTTGGGTGCTTCTTGTGCAAATTATTCAACAGGTTTGTTGTCTCGCTTTGTTTTTGACCACATGCCTCGCACAACGGCTTCCTCCCCCCACACCGCTGCGGCGATAACACCACAAAAGCGTTGGAGAGGCACTTCTCTTGTCAAAATATGGTTGTTGTTTCTTTTTCTTTCTGCTTACTCGTCGAGATTTTTTTTTCCAGATAGCTCTTTGGAAATGTATCCGCCAAAGCCATTGTCACATGATCAAATTAAATTTGATAGGCTTGTCTATCACGAGGAGGCTGACAAAAAAAAAAAAAAAAAGAAACTTTTCCCCAATAAAAGACACAGGAAGTCTGCCGTTTTTTGCAGAGCTGATTTTGGGCTTATTTTTTGCCGTCATGGTCACACCCTTTGAAAATTGGCTCAATAGCGGCTCTTAAAATTCCTTGAAAAATCAGCTCCGGAAGCCAATATCACCTTGCAACATGAAATTTGCTCGGCGTGTCGATCATGAGAAGACCACAAAAAAAAAAAAAAAAACATGAAGTCTGCCATTTTGCTTTCAAGAATCCATTTTGCCGTATCCAGGGGTGCTAAAATGACAAACCGCTCAGAGATGAATTACATAAAATTGCGAAATGCTCATATTTTGATCATTTGCTCTGGGCGGAGGAGCATGGCAGCAAAGTTTGATGACTCGCCATACAACTCGAGAGCCTCATGATTGCTTCAGGCTCGATTGTTTTTTTTTGTTTTTTTTAATGAATTAATTTTTTTCCATTCTGCCTTTTCACTTTTATTTCCACATGGCATTTACCATCACATTTTCCGCACCACTGGTCTTCAAGTGGAGTATTTCCTTCAGTTGTGCTCATGTGATTTATTTGTATTTATTTTTTGTGTGTTTCAGAGCAGCGCTGCAGCCCCGGGCAGTTTGCCTGCCGCAGTGGGAAGATGCAATGTATCCCCATCTCCTGGCAGTGTGACGGCTGGACGGCCTGTGAGGACCAGAGCGATGAGATGGACTGTCCCCGTGAGTACTTTCTCGCATTCGCTGTCTCACAAGTGAGGTTTGGTGTTTCGCTGTTTGGTGTACTCTGAATTGGAAAAAAAAAAAATAAATGTTTGTTTGTTTTGCAGCCATAAAGGAAGAACGGTTTCGTTTCGGCCGGGGTTACGACCACGTGGAGGATGTCATTGGCGTGGCTCAGCCTGTGCGTTTCAATAGTGAGTGTACCCTTTTGTTGAATTAAAAAAAAAAAAAAAAAAAATCAATCACTGAATGCATTCTTCTCACTCACACGCTTGCGTCTGACCAGAGAAATGCCCGAGCGGGTGGCACCACTACGAGAAGACGGCCAGCTGCTACAAAGTGTATTTGCACAGCGAGAACTACTGGCAGGCGGCCGACACGTGCCAGAAGGTGGACGGTTCCCTGGCCACCTTCGTCACCGACGAGGAGCTGCAGTTCATCCTCAAGATCGAGGTGGACTTTGACGACGAAGTGTGCAAGCTCAGAGACCAGTGCAAGTGAGTGGCGGCCGAGAAAAAAAAAAATGTCGTCATTGTAATTAGGCCTGTCGCGACAATCAGTTATCGTCCTGTAAATAAAATGGGACACGATATTTCTTGTCCGGACTCGATAAATGCGTCTTTGGTTCCACGCATCATCAACATTTTTTCTACCCATTTTGACCCCCCTCCCCCCGGTCATGTCAAAAGTCCAACCAAATTGCCTGTGTTTGTCTTGCAGGTTCTGGGTGGGCTACCAGTATGTGATCACCAACCAGAACCACTCTGTGGAGGGCCACTGGGAGGTGGTTTATAACGGTAATGGGAACACCCCGCTCGTTCAACTTTTGACTTTGAAATCAGACACATGGACCAGGGCCCCCCGAAAAAAGCCGGCATAAATTATTCACTCTCATTTTCTAAAATGGTATAATGGAGAATTATTGACATTACAAATAGTGAGCTACTTGCGTCATTAAGTTTCCCACAAATATTTTGATTATCATGAAAATACTTTCTGTGCAGAACTACTGAACAGAAGGTCCTTTCTTTTGCCCAGTTTTGAACAAAAGTCAAGTGTATTTTTTATTGATTTATTGATTTATTTTGCAGGCCCCGTGCAGGTGTTCCTACCGCCCGACGGCCTCCCCAACCTGGGCGAGGCCAATCAGGACAATGTTTTCTGCGCCCAGCTGCAGCGTTTCCAGCTGAAGAGCATGAACGAGCGCGGCCTGCACAGCTGGCATGCCGAGAACTGCTACAAGGAGTTTCCCTTCCTCTGCAAACGCAGTACGTAACTTGGCAAAAAAATAAATAACGCCATGAGCAGAGTGCTCCGAGTGCTTCATTATGCGAAACACGCTTCGAAGCCTGGACACGCCTCTTAACATCACAACTTTTTTGTTTTTCTTTGTTTTGCCACAGAGCAAACGTGCGTGGACATCAAAGATAACGTGGTGGGCGAGGGCTACTACTTCACGCCCAAAGGCGACGACCCGTGCCTGAGCTGCACGTGTCACGAAGGCGAGCCCGAGATGTGCGTGGCCGCGCTCTGCGAGAGGCCGCAGGGGTGCCAGCACTTCGCAAGGACCCCAAGGAGTGCTGCAAGTTCACCTGTCTCGATCCAGGTAACACAGCACAAGTTGGGCAAAACATTGTTACATAATAATTATGTTTGATTTTTTTAAAAATAACTTAAATCAGACTTGCAAGGATTTTTTTTTTGTGTTGTAATGCTCCCTGTTGGTCTCAGATGGAAACAGCCTGTTTGACTCCATGGCCAGCGGCATGCGTCTGATCGTCAGCTGCATCTCGTCCTTCCTTATCCTGTCCCTGCTGCTCTTCATGGTGCATCGCCTTCGCCAGCGACGACGTGAGCGCATCGAAACGCTCATCGGAGGAAACTGTGAGCACTGAAACATGCATGTGTAGTACCTGCGTATGCTCACGCGGAGCTCGCGGCGGTCATTTTAATCAAAGCAAATGGAAACCCTCGAAAACGGACACAGGAAGCCAAAGAAAAATCAAACGTATATTTGAACACAAAAATATTCAAGAAAAACTGTCTAATATTGTCGAACAAAAGTCCTCTTGCTTAACTCATTCAGTAACAGCCAATTCTAGACCAAGCCTGAGAAGACGTTTAAAAACGTCATTGGGAGTGAATGAGTTAATGGTAACATACAGCGTAATGTGAAATACTATATGAGGGGTAAAGAAATGTGCGTTGTTGTTACTACATAACGTGAAATGCCGTAGACCTGCTGAAATTAGCACCGATCATATTACACTCATGATAAACTTTTGCTTGAATGTAATAAGTGAAGTGTGTGTGTGTGTGTGTGTGTGTGTGTGTGTGTGTACTTGACAGTGCATCACTTCAACCTGGGCAGACGCGTCCCGGGCTTCGACTACGGCCCGGACGCATTCGGCACGGGGCTCACGCCGCTGCATCTGTCCGACGACGGCGAAGGAGGCGCCTTCCACTTCCAGGAGCCCCCGCCGCCCTACGCCGCTTACAAGTACCCTGACATCCAGCACCCCGACGACCCCCCGCCTCCCTACGAGGCCTCCATCAACCCCGACAGCCTCCTCTACGTGGACCTCAGTAAGACCACACAAACGAGCAACAGTCGCACACTCAAACCTGTTGTTGACTTGGCTTCATGAATTTTTGCATGCAGTCTTACATAAGTAGTCTCAGGCAAAACGTGACACACCAACTTTAAATTATTTCAAAAGTCTCAAGGATCCAGTCTCAAAATTGACCAGGAAGTTGGCCATTTTGTGGTCGTTTTAGCCAGGAATTGGCCCCCAACGCTAGTTTCACTGATGGACTTGATATTGACGAGACATTTGAATCAGGGCACATGAAAATGTCTCTGGGACCCATCCTGAAACAAAACCGCCTTTATACCACGATGCCAGTTTGAACCAGCAACTTAAAATTGGGTGTCATTTTTGAAAATGTCTCAAGGACTCGTGACTCAAATGAAACAAAAAGTCCACTCTTTGATTTGTGTTGTTGACATTGCAAAAGACATGTTCATCAGGATGCGGATGTATTCAAAACAAGGGTGTGGAAAAATTTCTGCCATTTTTGCAAGTTAAAACAGGTTGACGATTAAATGAAGAGGCTTAAGATGGTGCCATGGGGACCGCCCTTAACATGTAACTGCCCCCCCCCCCCCCCCCATAGGACACAGTGGCATTCCAGTGTTGCCGGGCCACCACGTGACCACTGCGGTGGACGGGCTACAGCAGGCCCTCGACGCCCCTGCCGCCTCAAGCCCTGCGACGGTCTCCCAGGCCCGGGAGGACTCGGTAGACAGCAGCACGCTCCTGGTGGGACCCGACACCCCCACCGCGGACGGCCCGGCCGCCCTGGGCACCGCCACGCCGTCCGACTGTGCCTCGCCGTCCTGCCTCAGCACGGCCGTCTAAGACAGACAGACAGACAGACAGGACTGTTTGTGTATAAAGAACACTAATTTAAGGCTGCATTTTTACTGATCTCATTGGTCCACACACCCCCAAGTCCCGCCTCCAGGATGTAAATAAGCCCCTTGGGTAGGTGAACATCTCACCCGAGCTAACGCCATCGCGCTCCTGCTTCGACTCCATTCTATCTTACACTGTATGGATTTTGCAACACGGTACGTATAATTTCCGCGTCCTTTTTTATGGTTTTCGACAAATGAATGGTTGATGTAGATGGAACCTGAACGCATGGTGAAAATGAAAATATTGAATTCTACCCAAATCATCATTCAGACAAAATTTCCCCCACCTTCTTCATGATGGACACTTTTGGGTCAACAATCATCTCCCTGTTGGTCCCCATGTAAAATCATCAACTTCATGATGGAAAAAATGTGATCTTTTTTTCCACATTAAAAAATGATAGATGATGAATTACCATATAATGACATTTTCAAATATGTTTTTCTTGTGGGGATGAACTATCATTTTCTTAATCATACAAAATCATATTTTCCCCCACAAAAAGGACAAGTTTATTCCCCCTAAAAAAATTTTGTGTTGAAATTACAACTGCATTACAAATATTTAGACATCAAATTGTATTTTTCCCCCCATTATATGAATTTTTGTGGTAAAATGACTTTTTTTCGGGCAATTATCCAACTTTTGTGCAAACGACATGTTTAATTTCCCCCAAATCAGATTTTTTTCAAACACCCAACTTCCTCTTGTTTGCTCGATCTTCATCTTTTTTTTTTTGGGTGTGGGGAGGGGAGGTAGACAATCATCTGCCCATCATCCATTCCTGGTGATGTGCTTGTTTTCCACACCATTTAGTTTTGGGCCGTGACAATCCCTTAGTGGAGTGCATGTGTTTTCTTTTTTTGTCGACCTGCAGTGCATGTTCTTTTTATTTGTTAATTGAAGTGTCATTTTTTTTGTACCGGGCCCCACACATGAATTGGGGGACACACCCAATTCCTAAATTTAAATTTGTAACCATGAAAAAGTATCATGGACCCAAAATAGGAATTTCTTGACTCCCGTGAACAACTGGCACATCTGGCTAAACAAGTGGATCGTGCCCGGGCTATGAACTGCACATCCTCTCCTTTGTAATGAGGGTGCGCTCATTTTGCTTACCTAAATGTCCAGGAATGATCATTACAGTACTTTTGTATTTTCTGTGCACTTTACAGATAATTTGTGGCCACAAATGAGTGTTTAGTGAAGAAATTTAAAACTCTTTCTTTTCCAAGCCCGCGCTCCTACAATGTTACGTGTGTTGCTACTTCTGCAGGCATGCTGGGATAGTTTTTCCTGTTTTCCAACACCTCCCCTGGTTTCTCTGGATGCGAGCAGCGTATTTTTACCCCCTTCTTTAATTTGATTGAGTTTTTTTTCTTCTTTTTTAATGTATTTTATTTTGATTCTTTGGTAGCCTTGAAATGAAGCAATGCTCTTGTTTGTATAGCAGGCGTTTTTTCTCAACTAGATGTACTGTACGTCTAATCAAATGCCAAATAAATGAGACACCGTGCAGGATGACTCAGGCTCCCTTTAATCTTATGAAATGTACACAAAAGAAATTCTGACAATTTCTCTCTCTCTCTCTCTCTATATATATATATATATATGTATATATGCCGCGACCCTTGTGAGGATAAGCGGATCGGAAAATTGATGATATATTTTTTATTATATATATATATATATATATATATATATATATATATGCTGGTGGTATGAGATACTGTAATTCCGGGGATAGTGCGAGCGGTCTATCTATTGGCTGAGTGAGGAGATACTTCCGGGATAGTGTAAGCGTGCTCCCTATTGGCTGAGTGAGGATGCGAGAGTCAGGTGACACTGATTGTCTCTGACAGAAAACGACAAGAAATCAGTTTTTTAACCGTTTCATTAACATTTTCTCCATTATGTTTCGCAATAACGTTGTTAATCCCCCCCCCCCAAAAAAAAATAAATGACAAATGACAGTTCTATCGCGGATGTCGCCTTCGATGTTCGCAAAGACTTGTGGGTAACGTACGGCTATAGAGCGGCACGAGACAGTTGACAGAAATAACGTTCCTGTAATGAGCAATTAGCCAATGTTTATTCCTGTCCCAGCTACATGGAGTTTGCTCATCGTTAACTGCTGTTCGGAAAAGTAACGAGCCGGTTGTGTGCTGTGTTGTCAATGCGCAATATGAGCATCAGCGAGCATTCACTGCAAGCTTTGTCCTGGAGGAAGCTCTACCTGAGCCGGGCTAAACTCAAAGCTTCCAGCCGAACCTCCGCTCTGCTCTCCGGATTCGCTATGGTGAGGTCTTAATGCCTTACAGATCACACAATAGTGTTATTTACCGATTCAATTATGAAACAAAATGTTGTCATTGTCATGCTTAGTCACTAAATGCATCAGATCGATTTACAAGCTCATAGTTCATATTTCTTTTATCCTTGGAGTAATCTTATAAATTACCTCTCTCTGAAAAATGTCAGGGAAAATAGACCAATGTAGATAGTAAATTTAAGATTGACACTTTTCAGCTACTTGACTCACTGCGAGTACAGTATATAGACCAGGGATGGGCAACACGCCCACTTTGAGTCCCACCATTTTTTTAACAACCCTACAAAAACAAACAAACCCTTAAGCATAATAGAGATGTGATTTGCATCTCATTCTGAAGTTTCCTCGGGCTCACTTGGGTTCTGTCTACATGTTCAGGTGGCCATGGTGGAGGTACAGCTGGACAACAGCTACCCCTATCCTCCCACCCTGCTGATCGCCTTCAGCGCCTGCACCACCGTACTGGTGGCCGTGCACCTTTTCGCTCTGATGGTCAGCACATGCATCCTGCCCAACATCGAGGCGGTCAGCAACGTGCACAACATCAACTCGGTGAGCGAGTCGCCGCACGAGCGCATGCACCGCCACATCGAGTTGGCCTGGGCTTTCTCCACCGTCATCGGGACACTCCTCTTCCTGGCCGAGGTGGTGCTCCTCTGCTGGGTCAAGTTTTTGCCCGTCAAACCCAGCAAAGCCGGCAACAACACGATGTCGGCGGGCGTGGCCGCCGCCATCACCTCCACGTCCATCATGGTCCCCTTCGGGTTGGTGTTTATCGTGTTTGCCGTCCATTTCTACCGCTCGCTGGTCAGCCACAAGACAGACCGACAGTTCCAGGAGCTGGAGGAGCTCTCCAACCTCACCAGGCTGCAGAACCAGCTGGACAATAGAGGCGAGTCCATTTTGCATTCGCCGAGCTCACATTTCCCTTAAGGTGTACGTGAGAGAGCCGTCAGGAGGTCACGGATTTAAAAAAAAAAAAAAAAAAATCAGCACCTGCTGTGCTTTACTGCGCCTACCGTGTGTATGTGTTAATCGGCGAGGATCATCTTTGAGACACTTGATTATCGGGCCTTTGCTGAGATTGGCAGTGAAGAATGTGCAAATTTGGCCCGATTGTCATTATGTGTGTACCCGGTTTAGAGTCTCCTCCAATAAACTGCATTTTTTTTTGCCACACATGAAGGAATTGGCCTCCGTAAGGGGACTAAAATGTGGCCCGATCGGCTGCGCGTGTCTGGCGTGTAACCCTTGTGAGTCTCCTACCCCAAAACTTGATGATGACGACACACATTAGGATTTGCAATAAATAATAAACAGGTTTACCATTTAAATGCTCAAATTTAGCCCGATGATCAGAATGTGTGTCCTCAACTTGTGACATTTTTCGTTCCTCTCCGAAAAACTTCATGACCTCCCGAGTGTATTGTGATGTTTATTTTGCTATTATTTGAACAATGTCAAGACGGCATATCGCATGAAACTTGAAATCACAAAAGTCTTAACTGTCAATGTTTGTTTGTTTTTCATCACTTGAGCCATCTTGTGTCTTGCCTGCTGTTTTTTCAATTATCATTTGTGGTCATTACTTTGATTTAAACTGTCATCATTTTGATCACTTGACTGAATTGAATGCAAAAAAAAAATAAAAGGGTACCGTTACCTCTTGGGTGTGAGCCCCACTTTTTACACTGGACTCCTGCATGCAGTGAGATTTAATTTATTTTTTTAATACCCAAGATGAAAGAAAGTGGTGTGTGTCTTGAATGAGCAACAGTAATACTGTGAGTGTGACCAATGTACTGTACATGTCTTACAGTTGATTTTGAGCACCAAGAAATAATAAAAGCACCTGTGGTACGCGCCTGATGGCTTCGGTGGCTTTTTATAATTATCACTAGATGAGAAGATATGCAAATGAGTAGAATTCATCAATCAAGGTGAACCAACTGGGCTTCTTGTAGAACCATCTGCACATCCACTAGCATTACCTAAGAGGAAAAAAATGGTGGTACAATCAGATTACAAGGGTTTTAAAATCTGAATTGTATCTAAGTGTACTGTGAAATTACCCCCTGGATCAAGAAGTAGTTCATACTACAAGTGAGTTGTGACATTTTTGCCCCCAACGTACCTGTGGAATTGGACAGTGTTCGTGGTCTCCCCCACAGTCCTCCAGGGTTCCGCATTTGGGTTCCCCTCGCACCCAGAGGCCCTCGTACAGCTGCCCTTTGTCACAGTAGTAAAACTTTCCATTCCCGCATTTCTTGCCGTCTCTCCAGGAACCTTCGTACCAGTTCCCGTTTGCTTGAGACAGACGGCCGGGGAGTCAAAATTGGAAAGATGTGATCTTCGCTTTGGGATGTGCAGTGGAACCTCCAAAGTGAAACACAATCCGCCAGACCAGCAAGGAAGACTGATACCTGCACCCCCTTGTGGCGATTTAGAGCTATTGCAGGTATCAATGTGTGTTGTGTACTGGAGCTCATCAGTATACAGTCAAACCTCGGTTTTCGTCCATAATCTGTTCCAGAAGGCTGTTCGAAAACCGAAACCACGCTATTTTTTAAAATAAAAACGTTTATTGAACACGTCTGCTCACAATGGAAAGCAACACGAGGAAGCATCACTTCCTCGTGTAAGGAAGGCGAGAGGAGTCAAATGATGCATTCAAGTGCACTCAGTTTGTTCGAGAACCGAAATTTGCTCGTCATCCGAGGCATAAAAAAAAAAAATCTAAATTTTTGGTTGAAAACCAAATTGATCGAGAACCGAGAAGTTCGAAAACCGAGGTTAGACGTATTATGAATGTTCCAATGTCACATTTTGTTCAATTTCTTGTTCTACGATTATCTTCCCTATATCGTGCCACTTTTGGGGATGTTCCACTTTCGATGTCCCTTGCATTTTTTTTCATGGAAGAAAAATGAAGCAAAAGCAGTGTTACCATAGCGACAGAGACCGAGACCATGCTCGTTATCCTTTATCCACTCTCCCTCGTAGACATCTCCGTTTTCAAAGAGCATTCGTCCAAAACCACTACGCTGGTCCTCGCTCCACTGGCCCTCATACGCTGAACAACTGTTGTAAAAGTATATCCCGTGACCCTAAGGAAAGAAGAGCGCCGTATTTTAGGACTTCCTCACAAAACAATGAATGGACTGAAAGTGAGAAAAAAAGTCTGCCATTATGCCTAATAATGTCGTTGTATCATAACAGTACGCTTTACGTACATGCTTTTTCCCATTTTTCCATTCACCACAGTACTTCTTTGCATACGTCTTCGTATTAAGTAGAAGTACACTATATGTGCCGTATCCGTCACGTTTTCCCATCTTCCACTCGCCGTTGTAAATGGCCCCGGACTTCTTCCACACCTGAATTCCTCTCCCTTGAATATTAGCAAACAATGTTCATCGGTGTTGTTAATTTTTCTTCCGGTCACGTGTTACACCCACCGTGCTTGTTGTTGTTGAGCCACTCGCCGGTGTATTCGTCTCCGTTGGCAGAGAAAACAGACGCGTGTTTTCCGCATTTGTTTGATTTATTTTCCAGCACGGCTGAACGTGTCGGAGTCCTTCGAGCTGCTTTCAGGAATGGCATCCTGGCACCAAAACAGAATTTGCTGCAGAAAAAACATTGATCTGATAATAACGGTGCGATTTGTTCGGAAATCGGCAATTTTGGTCTATATTCTCTACTCAACTCAACTATGTTTCTAAAGCAAAAGAAGATGAATGTATGCGAACTGGTTATTAGCAATGACGTCAGTAACGGGTTAGAAAGTAACGCAGTACTCTAAAACTTCCATTTTTTACAGCAAAAATATACAGTATCCGTTCATTTTCTCTGGTGCAATCAGACTACGGTTACTCTGCAATCAGTTTTATGCTAAACGCATAAAAGCATCTGTCCATTGGAACTTGTAATCTAATTCCGTTACTTTTAGAATAAAGTAAAGAAAAATATACAATTCCTTTAAAAATCAAGTATCCAATAAAGTGTTCTGTTTTCTATTTAAATTTTGCAAGGTGTCTGGCAACTAGCAGGGCAAATATAGAAAAGTATTCACACCGAGGAAAAATTCAGTTCTCAATGAACCGAACAAGCATGTTTTTTTTCGGAGAAAAGCAACACTCAAGTGCGCAAAATACACGCAAACTCCACGAATTCGAACGCAGAACTTCATTAATGTGAGGCCGATGTGCAAATCATTATTTCACCGCGCCACCTACAGCTGCTCTTTGTCTCCGAATAAGTCAAATGAACAACAAATTGTACCTTGATAAAGCCTGAAAAATCTCTGCAAGCTTGTTTGGAACCGAGAGGAGATTCATTGTATCTTAGCAACAAAATCGCGCGAATAGTTTGTTCTAATTTTATGTATGTTTAAAAAAAACAACATAGATTCATATCTATTTTTTAAAAGTCGGTGTGTGTATTTTAGTCACGATTTTGTTATCAAGTGAGTTTATTTATATGACACGAGTTTCTTGTGACACGAGGATGTGCGCATGCGCAAAACGTCTTGCATTGCAATATGTGCATGCGCAGTACTGTCCAATGAACGCGCGCCCGAGTGGACAGTCATCCTAAGTGGAGTTTCTCTCTCTTCTCTTTCTTTCTCTCTCTCTCTCTCTCCCCCCCCCTCTCCCCCCTTTTCTTTCTCACTGCTGCTCATCCTCTTTACTGGACACTAGCACGATGTCCATAGCCAAGTTCCAGGCGGAGTGGAAGGAAATCGACGAGGAGTATCAACAATTGCAGGTCACTCTTTTTTTTCTTCTCAATATAGATATTATCGTTATTCGGTGGGTTAGACGCCGCTGAATCGTGCGGTGGATGACACTGACAGCTACGACTGCACTGGAGCTGGAGGTGCTCACTTATTCTGAGCCGGTGCTCGCCGTTCATTCTCATTAAAAGCCACTTTTGAGCAAGTTCTCACGGGGAAATTAGCTGAAATCGTCGCCGGGTGTTTGTCTACTTCATGGCTGACGATTGCAGCCGCGAAATGAATCGCCGGTGTAATGTTTTTATTTGAGCCCCTATGCTAATAGAACCACACGATACAGCATAATTACGCTTTACTTTTCTTAATGGTTGCAGTCGTAGTTATTTTGTACGTTTTTTTTTTTAAAGTTTATGACATATGGTAGCCTACCTGTTTCTTTCCCGGGCGTAAATTCTTCCACGGTCTTTGAATGCATCATTAGCACGCGCAAGCTAGCTCGTGTTAGCTTGCTAATTGGCAGCAAGTGTACTTTGGATGCGAACTGTTCAAGTCTCAATTAACATAATAAGAATGCAAGTGATATTGACATGGTGGTTATTCATTTCACGGAAAGCAGTATGCAATTCGTCATTCGGCTTTTTAAATGGCTTTATTTAACAAGTGGTTAGAGGGTCTGCATCACAGCTGAGTGGTCGTGGGTTCGAACTCCACAGTCCTTCCCACCACATTCTAAAATAATGCAATGTGCGTTATGTACAATTACAGGAAACTCACAAACTGTACAGGCAAAAACTAGAGGAGTTGACCAATCTTCAGCTCACATGCAGCAGTGCCATCGGAAAACAAAGGAAATGTCTGAAAGACCTCCGAGGCAGCTTAACCAAGTAAGAAAATTTGTTGACCAGGTGAATGAAAGCCCATCAAACCACTCATGTATATTTTGTGTGAATGTGTTTCTGTTTCTGTTTTTCTTGCAGATGCGTGAAAGGCTGCGATGAAAAACAGAAGCAAGTGGTCGCGGACATCCAAACCCAAATCAAAGAGAAAGAGAACGTATTCTTTGACATGGAAGCATATTTACCAAAGAAAAACGGGTCAGTGCCTTCGGGACCTTTGCCAAGGCTTACACATTTGTCCACATTCATCATTCATTCAAGGGAACAAACTGTAATGCCAACCTCGTTCGTCTATGAATTGAACACCCTAAATTGTCACATGGCACCAGTTCAGGGTGTACCCCGCCTACTCTCCGACGACAGCTGCAATAGGCTCCAACACGCCCGCGACACTCGTCAGGATCAGTGGCTAGGATAATAGATGGATGGATCCTTGAATTTAAGTCAAAATTGAATTCTATTAAAAAATGGTTCACATTCAGCGGGGCCTTGATCAACCAATAAAATATTTTGTGTTTTTCATAAGAAAAATAGTACTCTACAATATTGTACTTCATAAAAACAGAGAGCAATCACATACCGGTAATTAGACATCACCAGGGCGCTGTATTTTACAGTAATGCAGACACAAACGAAGAAGAACAGTCTCACAACTACTGTAAGAGACTCGGTGAGATCTAGCAATATCTATGGAAGAGGAAAAAAAACATGTCTGAATATTGTCGGTTTCGTGGTGTGTGTTGCCATGAGTTGCTGCACCGTTTGTGTTCAGATATCCATTGGTTTGTCTTCTAATACCATTTCATGTATGCGATACATTTTTCACACATAATGATGAAAACCTCCTTGGTGGAGGTAACCATCAAGTCACTGAATTGTTTTTTTTGTTTTTTTTGTCAGACTGTATCTGAACTTGGTCCTGGGCAACGTGAACGTGACGCTCCTCAGCAACCAGGCCAAGTACGAACCTCACTTCTTCCCGCTCGCTCGGCTCCCCACGGCTGGATGTTGCCGCTTGGCGTAAATCATCTTCTGTCCTTGATATTTCATGTAGGTTCGCCTACAAGGACGAGTACGAAAAGTTCAAGCTGTACATGACCATTATCCTCTTGTTGGGGGCCATCACGTGCCTCTTTTTCCTCAACTATCGGTGAGTACGACATGCTTTCGATGTTTAGCATCAATCTTGAGTACCGATAATTGATGCCATGGTCCTGGAACACACAATGATTTAATTTTATTTTTTTATCTTAGAAGTATTTAATCAGCCAATATTAGAATATTTTTTTTCTCACCAGTAAAAATCGGCGAATTTTTTTTTTTTTGCAGATTTTTTTTCCCCCTTTTTTCTTTTTCAAGACACTAACAAATTACAACGTAAGGCAAAAAAAAAATATTTTCATGACCTAATCATGATGTGACAAATTCATCCAATGTCATCTCTATGTCAGATGTGCTTGCATTCTGTAAAATAACATGTTTTTTGACAAATGATTCTGACAGCGTCACAGATGAAATTTTCAACTTTTTGCTGGTGTGGTACTATTGCACATTGACGATAAGGGAAAGCATCCTCATGACCAACGGGTCCAGGTTAGTTCAACGCCATGCGACTCGATTGTTCCTGCAGCTTGATAAACGTATAACTGCTGTGTTTTTATGCGTCAGGATTAAAGGTTGGTGGGTGTCTCACCATTATGTGTCCACTTTTCTGTC
Source organism: Hippocampus abdominalis (assembly GCA_018466805.1). Classification (NCBI taxonomy): domain Eukaryota; kingdom Metazoa; phylum Chordata; class Actinopteri; order Syngnathiformes; family Syngnathidae; genus Hippocampus; species Hippocampus abdominalis. Next base: position 5,921,004 of record CM031711.1, read on the forward strand.
TGGTGTCATGCTCACCTGGTGAGTATTTGCATCAATATTGCGCAATCTCTATAAATCGTACAATTTGTTTCCGTGCAAGGCATCAGTGTGTATCACTACATTACCCGAAGAAGGTAAACAACAATAATAAAACGTATACTGGGTGAAATGCTTTTCAAGAATCATACTCAAGGTAGATTGTAAGGTTTTGAATTTTTGGGAGGGGCAGTGGCAATTTTCATAATTTCATATCGGGGGGGGGGGGGTGAAAGCCTAAGAAATCTGCGGTCCAAGAACTGATTATGTTCAACCTTAGAGAGTTTTTTTGCAAAGTATTTGTTAAGGTGTCTTTTTTGCATACTACGTGTGTTGACTTGACTTTGTCGTGATCACATTTCGTCACAGGCCAGAGGGGCCCATGTATCAGAGGTTCCGAAATCAGTTCTTGGCTTTCTCCATCTATCAGAGTAAGTGTTGTGGGTTTTTTTATTTCTTTTTTTTTTTTTTTTTTTACTGCATTAATGATTCAACACCGCATTTTAGGTCAAAAGTCAAAGTCAATATAGCAGCACTGAATTGGTCTTTCGTCGGACGCATGCCATACTTCATTTAACCAACGTTTGACAACGCTGCAGGTTTTGTGCAGTTCCTCCAATACTACTATCAGAGTGGCTGCTTGTACAGGCTGCGAGCTTTGGGGGAGAGGAATCAGCTGGACCTCACAGTGGGTGAGTGGGAATTAAAAAAAAAAAAGAAAAGAAATAGAGCAAAGGTTGAAGATTTAGGCAACTGATGACATTACAACACAAGCACTAATGATCGTTTCTGTCTGTAGAGGGATTTCAGTCGTGGATGTGGAGAGGCCTCACTTTTCTTTTGCCCTTTCTTTTTTTCGGCCATGTGAGTCAGCTTTTTTTTTTTTTTTTAATACCATAATCACCTGACTGAATGGACATGACATTTACACCCTTTTTTTAATTTCAGTTTTGGCAGCTGTATAATTCGGTGACCTTGTTTTCCTTGGCGGGACACGACGACTGCAAGGAGTGGCAGGTGAGGCTCACTTTTCACTTCACTGCTTACGCCCGCTTCCGATTGGCGCTCATTTGTGACCATTCCCTATGCCTAGTTTGTCAAAAGCTCAAGGATGCTGAATTTTTTTTTCCAAAATGGCTGCTTCACACCAAAATGGCAGACTTTGTTTCATTTTTGGGATGGGTCCTTGAGATTTTTTCATGCGACGTCTGATGATAGACCCAATATTGTGTCGATGGGATAATGAGCTGTGACGGGCTAATTTTCCTAACTTGAAACCAAAATGGCTAACTTCCTTTTCAATTTTCGGCCCATGGGTCCTTGAGACCCTTTCATGCTTCTTCTTAGGATGAACGTGTCCATCCAATCTCGTCATGGTTGACATGTGCACCAAATTCCATGTCGAGGGGATGAACTGTGAATTTTTTTTCCAAACTTCTGAGGGGCGCAATTGATGTTTTTTTTTGTTTTTGTTTTTGCCTCAATCTTCCTGAATTTATGTTTCAGGTGTTCATGCTGGCTCTTACATTCCTGGTCCTGTTCCTGGGTAACTTCCTGACCACGTTAAAAGTGGTCCACCAAAAGGTGCACAACAAGCAGGACAATGTGAAAAGAAGCGACTGAGACACTGCACACACTTGGATTATTATTATTATTTTTTTTTTTTTTTTTGGGTGGTCTTTTTGGGAAGTCAACAAACGGCCGGCCGGATTTAGCACGCAGGCGTCTGTGGATTCTCTCGCTCTTTCTCTCAGGTGTTGACGGCAGCACCCGCCCATGCGCCGCGAGGTTTCGAGTCCCGGGCGCAGGTTCTCGCTGACGTCCACTTTGCTGCTCCATCCTGTGCACGCAAACCACACAATTGACTGTTTGTTGTGCACTAAGCTACGCATATGCAACTACGAGAGGGATCCACTTTGCCTTTGGCGCGCACCAAGTTTGTCATGTCCACTCTTTGTGGTTCGTTCCTGTGTTACTGCAGCTCTTGATTTTGCACCTAGACCTAGTTCTACTAGACTGCCTCTTCCCAGAGAATACAGTGAACCCCCACATATTTGCAATTTTGGGGGCGGGGACATAACTCTCATAAACCTTAATTTTTTTTATTTTTTTTACTCGATGCATTTTTAATTTTTTTTGTTTATCAATTTTGTTGGGGATTTTTTTTTTCTCTCTCTGCACCAGGTCTCGCTCCCTATCATGTCGAAGTGTATTGGTGCCACAACGGAAAATTCGTTATCACATTAAAACAGTTTGCGTTTTACTCTAATAACTCACGCTTTAACAGACTCAGATAAGCTTTCCTTATTGAATTAATTAGAAATGCCTTCAATTTCTTTCACCCCACGACCCACCCCCGCAACCAAGACAGCCATGTTTTTTGTTTGTAATATTTGTTTTATTTATGAGAAAAATAGCACTACTCAATGTTGTACTGAATAACAATATAGAATGTAAAAAAATATATATTTCGTTGACAGCTTCACTTAAATAAATGTCTGGTGGCTGCAATGTATCCCAACGGGTCATTGCGGGGTCGCTCAATGAATTTCGGCATGATTTCAAGCTTTAATTTAATGGGACAATATCCACTACCTCTTCTCAGCACTCGCTTAGAACCCATGGTTAGAAACAATAAATTTGGCCAAAACAATTAAAAAAAAATATATATAAACAGCACAGAACAAGAGATACCTACATGTACTTTTATTGCGAAATAACCCTGTGAACTGACCGTGGCCGGATGTTGTGAAATTTGATGTTGCCATCTCGTGGCGGAGTAAAAGTGAAGCTGTGCTCTGTCGCCGTCTTGTGGCATCTGTAGGTAATTGTAACCCTTTTTCATTGTCGGTCGCTATCGGATTTTTGTGTGTGTGTATGTTTTGGAGGTTCACTGTACTCTACTTGTTCCTAAACATTTCCATCAAACTCATTTCTGTGGACGCAATGAAGGATCTCGGACTTAACAATTCAATGTTTTTGGCACGAATTACCTTTCATGTGTTTCTGTTTTGATTCTGCACAAGGGGTTCACCACTTTGGACGTATTATTATTATTATTTTGTCGTGTTGCACAATTTGTTTTGTTTTTCTTTTTGGTATCAAACGCCGCCCCTTGTAGTGGCAGTATTGTAAAACGCTGTCACATAACAGCCAGGACAAGGAAGGGACGACGCGATTGTTTCCTCTTCATTGCAATCAACAAATTAAACATTTCTAACTGAAAAGTCACTCAATGATCCACATCTCTTCATTGGGGTGAAGTACATCCTTTTAGGGGTCATCAAACTGAGGTGGCATTTGCGCTAGTGGGTTACCACGTCAGCAACAGTCAGAAGTTCTGGGTTTGAATCTCCACAGCGGCCTACCTGTGTGGATTTTTGCCTACCGGGTTGAAGACTTGAAATTTTCTTCAGGTATGAATGTGAATGCTTGTTTCTTAATTTGTGACTGATTGGCAGCCACTCATTTGTTTGTCCGTATGTGCCCAGACATTGTCCGGCGACCAGTCCCTTGTCTATCCCTGGACGGTTGGAGGAAATTAAGGACGGATGGAGTTCACCTTTTCTCACACGTGTTGCTGTTTTATTTCCATATTCATGGCCTCAAAAGTCACTTTGCTACAAATACATGGATGTAAGTACTGGAATTATGACTTTACCACTGAATTTTCATAGGTTAGTAAAGGCCATGTTGTTCCCAGTTTGCCACCAGATACAGAATATATTTCATTCGTTTTCATTTTTGTTTAGTTTTAAATTATTTTTAGTACTGTATTTGGTTTTTCCAATATACAACGCCCCCCAAAATGTTTGGATGGACAGCACAAAAAAGTGGACGAAAACCCCAAGATATTTCTTAGAACATATTTATTTTTTAAATGCAGTGCTTTCGCAATACAGGTGCAACCAATCCTATGAGTTATCGGTTTCCCCTCAGAATGGTGCAAAATCGTATAAAACGTAAATCGTAAAAAACGTAATAAAAAAAATGGGGGGGGGGGTATTTTGAATGATCTCTTGACATAATCATCTAAGTTTGAAACTTTGCTAGAATATTGAGCATATACTCACCCAAACTCCGGATCTGAGTCCTATTTGGCATTGTGCTTCAGTAGCGAGGTCAAAATACCACAATCATTTTTAACTTAAAAAAAAAAAACAGAAAATGAAAACATTTTTTCATAATGAGAAGCAAAATATACATAACAGCACTCGAGTTCAGCATACCGCGATTTGGAATGAAATTTCAGGACAAACCTAAAATGCGTGTTATCATCTTAGGGTGAACCTAATTTGACATGGTTTTGACTGCACATTTCGAGTTGTTCAATTTTTCAGTACTTTGATCACAGTTTGCTGTTTGACAACAAGGAGCTGAACGACAAAATTCCCAAAGGGTGTTCCATCCGTTAAGATTTATAAGGACATCCAATTGTATGTTATTTCTACGGCTACAGTATGAGTTTCTTCGTAGCAACCTACTCATGACGCGACCGCATGCTCAGTGACCACGCCCCTCTCCATTAGCTTAGCACTTAGCTTGAAGCCATCAACTAGCGTGATCACGATTGGTCGGTGAATTTACATTTTGTAGACCGTGTACCACAGTACTAAGGAGCTTTGTTGGCTGAAATATTTACCAAAAACCAGAAAGACCCTAACATTGTAACATATCACGAAGAAAGGCGTAATTTACCATGAATAAAGCCCAAGACTAATACTGTATTTAAATTACAGTCGGACATGATGGATTCAAAGTGTGGTACGCTGCTCCCTCTAGCGGTATGAAAAAGAAACATTCAAATCTCCCAACTGCGTAACAACGTGGCTCCAACATTTTTTCAAACATGTCGCGCAGTGCATTTTCTAGGTACAGTTTGGTTGTATTTGTACATTTAAGTTAAGTTTCAAGCTTAAGACAAAACCACGTCCGACCAACCAAAATGTGCCGCGGTCATAGGAGGGCACAATTCCTCTTGCGTTTGTAGTGGTTTTGCTTGCGGCGGAAGGCCAAAGCCTTCTTGGTGGCCTCCCTGAACACGTCGTCCACGTTCTCCTGGTACTTGGCCGAACACTCCAGGTAGAGCTCGGCGTTCATCCACTGCTGAGCGGCCAGGCCCTGCGTCCTCCAGCAAACAGGACCAAATTAGAACCGAGGAGATTGCAGTGGAAATTGGCAGGCAATACCACTTGGGGCCACCAGGTGCCTTCCTTCCGCAGATCAGGTTCGAACCCATACAATTTATTTTTTGGGGATCATTCATTTGCATTTGTATGTTGTTAGAATTCATTTGTAAATGCGGTTCAAATCATTCACGCTTTATTTCAGTGAAATCTAATCGCCAATGCTTTCATCAAATAAAGGCTAAATTGATTAAATGTTGGTGTATAAGTGATTTTTTTGAACAATTAGTCCAGTAAACAATTATTTTATCATTCTTTTTAATATGTGTAAACTAGCTTATTTAAACAAAATAATGCAATTTTTTAATGTTCTACTATATCATGAATGTATTCATAAATTGCTTCATAAAATAATGTCTAATGTCCATGGCAGGTTGTTCATTTTAGTAGTTTTTAAACAAAAAAACCCCAATTAAACAATTATTTACAGTGTTTAGATAATTGAATAAAATACATACAAATAATATATTAATGACATGATTTCATATTAATAATTCATTGTCATATAATTACAATTATGATTGATTAGCAAATTCATCATAAAAATGTAAAATTGCTTATACAAAATAGTACCTGTATTTGTATTTTATTCTGTATTTTTTTTAAATCCATTAAACGATTTCATTGTGTATGAATAAAAAATGTATTTGAATGCTAAAAAAAAATCTGTTTAATTTGCATATTTCAAACTCATTTTCTTAGAATTAATTTGGCAATTACTGAATAAATTAAGACAGAAATGTTAATTGATTGACTTTTTTTTTTTGAACCATTACTGTTTTATTATTTACAATCGACATTTTAAAAAGACAAATACACTTGAATGAACCCATTTCAGAGCGAAAATGGCAAAATACAACAAATATTCCAGGACACTTGACAATGTACTCTCACTTTTCACATTCTGCCATTTGTCTTGTAAATTTAGCCTGATGTTTGGCCAGTGCCGATGGCTGTCATGTGGTCCTCACCTGCGTGTACGTTATGGGAGCCTGGTTGACGGCCTTCAGCCTCCTGCTGCACTCTTTGTCCTTCCTGAGGTCGGTCTTGCAGCCAATCAGGATGACCGGGACGTCCCGACAGAAGTGCTTCACCTCCGGGTGCCACTGAGCACATTTGCACATTCCGTCTTTTTGGGTGCCACTCAATCACACGGCGCGTGTAACAAACCGAGATTGCTACTCACATTCACGCCTGCACACAATTTTGAGTCTTCAATGACACCAACAGGCATTTTGGGGCATAAAGTGAACCCCATTGAACGAGTTTCAGACCCACCAGTATTTTTCCATAAAATGTTTTACCCCTTAACCACACTGAAAACATATTTGCTAGGTTTAAAATTAGCATTTCACATTATATGTTAGCATTAAGCTAGTGAACATCCGTTTTTACAGTGGAATGCTGCTTATTCGCAGTTTAAAAAATTGTGATACCAGAATTTTTTATGTTAATTATGGCAGTTAAGCGAGTGTCAATTATTTGCGTATTTTCGCCATACGCAGTTGGGCTTCCTCCCTATCCTCTGCAAATACGTATGTATCACCCCCCCCCCCCCCCATGATAAACACGGGTTCACTGGGCCATAGTGATTAGCAGTGATGGATGCTAGGACGACCGCTAGATGGCAGTAATGCCTAAGGTATGTTCTTCCGGTTGTAAGGGAATGGAAGAAAAGTATGCTCATTACAATGGCGTCTACCCAAAAATCCGACAAAAGTTTTAGACTCCGTGTGTGTGAGAGAGAGTGTGTGTGTGTGTGTGTGGGTGTTTACTTGTCTTTAAAGAAAAATAGCACTGCCGTACTGTACTTTATAATTAAAAAAAACCACAATAATGATATAATTAAATAGAATGGAAATGATTAAACAGTTTTGGTGACTTTTTTTTTCGTTTTGTTTTTTTGCTTTGATTCAATAGATGCCCCGACTGCAATGAGCACCTTGGCTGGAGACAGTCACAACTTCTCAATAAATTGCGGTAATTTGACATTCTTCGCAGAGGACAAAGAACATATGCCCGTGAGTATCCTTCTATTGTCTGTCCCTGCTTCAACAGTTTTAACGCTCCTATGCCGATGTTATTTGTAAGTCATTCTGTGGCATTTTGTTAGCATTAAGCTAAACAGACGTATTTAGTCAATTCAAGTCAACTTTATTGTCAAATATGCTCTACGGGCAACATACATAAGGTAAAGCTATAGAGTTGGTTTCAATACAAAGTGTAATTCTCTTTCACTTATGTTTAGTTTGATGGTAAACCTCTGTTGCAAGTGGCAATAAACTGCTTGAAGCCTCTTTTTTTGAAGAATTGTTCAAGTGAGTTGAGTTGCCTGGACTGCCAACAAATCGTTGCTCGTAAAGCAAAACTCATCCGAAAGACATGTATCTCCAAAAATATTTTTATCTCAAGGCACTGCTGGGGATTAATTTGTGAGTTGCATGGTGCCAATAGGTGTGGCTTCACAGTAATACTTTTATTTTATTGTTGAGCGTTGCTGTTGAGGTGTTGAAATGAGCATGCCAAGCTAACTACTGCATTGTGCGAGCTCGCGAACGCGCCACTTGCTCGCGGAATGACGTCACAGTCACAGAAATGACTTCACCGGCTAAACCAGCACATTTGAGTAAGCTAGATTTGTTCAAAAGTGATCAGTAGGAACGGGAACTGTGTCATACTGTTAGAAACAAAGTGCGCAGAGTCATGCACGCCGAATAAGCTGCCTTTGAAAAGTAATCGACGGCTTTCCCCAGCGCCGCTAGCCGCTAGTGCGACCGTAGCGAAACGCTGGCAACAGGCGCCGTAGAATACAGTGTCAGCGTATTTAAATCAGGTTTTTTAGCACCCTTAGTCGCAGCGTAGTTACATGACTTTTTTTTTCTTTTTTCAGTGCCCTTAATCGGCAAATGAACGTCATTTCAGAATGCCGTCGTGTTGTTCATGTTGTTCGCAAGTACCGCCAGTTTGTGACAGGAATGCCTCAGGGTCTGGAAGATGAGTCAAGTCAGCCTCTGTGTCGCGACACGCTACTGGGAACAACTCCAAAATAAAAGCTAGCCGAAACATTGATGTCCATAAAATATTTGGTTGGGTATGTTTGATTTTGAAGTTGGCCTTTTTAACGCATAGGCGGCGTGATGCATAGCATGAACTATTGTTGCCGCGGTGCCTGGGTACTAGTAAACTTCTAAACAAGGTGACCTTTGAAGGCACAGCCCCAGTGACAAGCAAAGGTACAAATTTAGCACCTTTTTTTTCCCCCGACAGTGCATGCAGGCACGAGAGGAGGAAGTGGCTTCCCAATCTGGTTTTCAGCTCAAAGTCCACACCAAAAGCAGCACACCGTTAAGTTAATCATGAGTCAAAAGAATGCGTGGCACTCCAAACTTGCAATTCTCGTTTGAAGAGTAAACACAAGCACGCAAACATACTTTTCCCATTGTCGTGCCGTGATTTGCATCTTTTACCTTGATGGTCACATTGTCAAAACTGGTGGGGTTGGTCACGTCAAAGCAGACCAGAATGAGATGGGCCTGCTGGTACGAAAGCGGTCGCAAACGGTCATAGTCCTCCTGGCCTGGAAACACAAACGTGACAGCGAATTGCTCAAAAGGGATGCAAGCAAGGTCGGAAACCAGCAGACCACGCGCGGAGATCGGATGACAGGCAGGCAGGCAGGCAGGCCGGGCGCACATGTTCGAACGTTACGTACTATAGATGCAGACGAAAACCACATCCTGGCTTCGACTTCCTCTTTGCAATGATGTAAGGCGCTCTCTGCATGACAATTTACAAC